>APFE030871536.1:0-29640 GCA_000404065.3 Pinus taeda | reverse complement strand
CCTTACCGTATGTAATGTCTCAAAATTTCCTAAATTCAAACTATATGCCACAATATATCATTTCATTCGATGAATGCTAACTATGAGAGAGTTTGAGAGCTTTCACACAAACAAAATGATCACAAAACAACGAACAATATCTCTAATGCAGCTAATGGAAATTAACAAACTTTTCTTCAAAGTCACTAATCACTAATAACAATGAAAAGCTCTAATTCACATTAACTAATGAAAAGCAAAAGAGATCTTTTTCTTTAATGTTGATGGCAAGATGCACTAAACAAACTTTGAGAAATGATAATGAAAGACTAAATACAAGCAAATTCCACTCAATACAAGCACAATCAGATCCTGAAATCACAAAGCAATCCTTCAAAGGCGAGAAAAGTCCCAAAGACACAAATGAGCCGTGTAATCTAGGCCCAAAGTGAAACAAAGCGGAATTCAAGTGAAAAAGAGGCAAGTCACTCAAATAACGCAATAAAATGATTAACAACCACTAAACGAGTGCAAGGGAGCAATCAGAGAGTCGACTGGACCAATAGAAGACCAAAAACACCTAAGGAAGGCTCGACACACAAAGCCACTAGATGCCCTAGGGCTAGAAACGTGAAATCAATAGAAAATGGCAAACACCCAAAGGGTAAATGTCAAATCTAGTCAAACAAGACTCCAACACACTCAAGCAGTCGAAAAAAGGTACCCAGAAAAAAGACCAAGCTCAAAAGGCTCAAAACCAAGAAAACTTCAAAAGTTCCCAGACCTGGCGCGACTATTAGCCTGCAACTAGCACCTTTTAAGGATTGGTGCGGGTTGTATATGAGCAACTAGCACCAATTGGTGTGACTGTTACGCTATAAAAGTGCGCCAGTCAAGTTTTCTATGAAAAAATAAAAAACAAGCAATCCAAAGCTAGGCCAACAATAACCAGGTAAACCAAGAGGCGAGAAACAACAAAAGAATTCAACCCAGAAGGCTAACCAAGCAGGTAAAAACCAAGAAACGACCAAAAAGGCAAGACAAGCTCCCCAACAAAGTCACCAAATTGTTGATGAGGTAAATCCCCTCTGCGGACAGAGGCGATCCCTACTAGCCCAGACCGGGTCTAGCAACAATCATACAACGCTACAGCGCAAGTTCCTAATTTCAAATTAAAGACCAATGATGAAGGCCTACCTGGATTCCAATGCTAGTGCTTGTAGAAGAGGTGACGCTCCCGTTTCTTTGCTCTGGTAGATCACGATCCCCACGATCTTCGTGAATGGACACCTGCACATACAAGAAATGACACAAACACAAACATAAAATCCAGCATATGCAACTATATCAATCAGAAAGGATATAACTCATCATCATCACAAAGAACAATAAGAGTGGAACCATAACCAATAGTCATTTATTAATAATAATCAAAGAAGAATACAACCATAGTTCTGACGTCAGATTCTCCTTTGGCTGGGTAGTCAACAGCACATGTCTTGCAAAGCTTGTTGGGAGTAGGAACAAGCCTCTCTCTCTTTGGTTATTGGACAAGAATCTCCTTACTTAGATTTGGCCTTATGGGAGTGAAGAAGGCTCTTGCAGCATGAAGCTCTTGGAAACTTGACAATTCTCAATCTCTGGAACTCTGGAACTAGCTTGCCAAGGAAAATGGACAAGCTTTTATAAATGGAGGAAGGGGAGTTGGGATCATCCACAATAGTCATGGGATTGGCTTTATCACCAAGGAAGCTTCCATGAGAGGTGGCAAACCACTTCCTCTTTATGGAAATCCGTAGCCAAACTACCCAACTCAAGATAGATTCAGTCCAGGAATTTGTTAGGATGAATCTTCCATTGTTTGTTTGTTAAAAAACACCACTGATTATGGTTGGCGCGAGTGCGACTCTGTGACAAAGCGCCAACTGGCACGCCCTCTTTGGAGGATTTCCCCACATTGGCACAAGGGTTGCACTATGGAACCGCGCCAATGGACAAATGGCTATTTTTAGGGGTCTTTAGCAGGAGATGTCTTCAAGGAAAATGAATTTCATGTTCAGGGGAATGCAATGCAAGTGTTTGCAGGTCATTCCACTTCTCATAGGTCTCGGAATGAGTCCTCCAAGATGCGGGAGAGGGGTAACAAGGACAGTGACAAATTGTTGTGTAACAAATAGACCACATGTTGGTTCATTTGTATTTTTGCTCAGGAGGTATGGGGTGCTATTATCCTCTTATTTGATGATAGGGTACTTGGTAGGAGGCTTAATTGTTGGACTATTTGATGATAAAGCAATCAAAGAACATAGATCATTGCCCCTTATTGCCTCTAGACCCATGATTTGGACAAGAAAGAAGGAATAACAATTTTGTAGACAAGGAGATCCCTCCTTTTCAGGTACATCATCAAATAAAATACCTATATGAAGGCATAAAAAGGACTCCAACGGTTAAAGTTCCAAGGTGGGTTGCAATTTGGAGGTTGATAAAACTTATCCATGGCCTTTCTTTATTGGTGCTTGCCAAGGTACCCCTGGATTATGTGGTGGTGAAGGTGTAATCTAGTGTTGCAAACATCATGATATTATTGTGATTTTTTTATTTTTTCATGGAAACAGTAATGTCACTTGAAAATATAGTGATATTATTGTGAGACAATTGAAAATCTCACCTGCCTGTTGTATTTTTAAAATAATTTTTGTACTTTTTAATGTTTATGTATTTTTCTAATTTTAATGATATTTTGCGATATTTTCCCAATATTTCTGATATTTTATTTTTCAGCCCTCGACATATTTTTGTTGACATAAAATTTGAAACACTGAATATACCTCTCTAAATTGTATAAGAGAGATAATCTAGGAGTTGTAATCTACCTCTCTAAATAATATTGTAGAGTGAAAGACCTTAGCAATCCTGTTAAGGTTGGTAGTTGAACACGGTATTACACAGGTTTATGAGTTGGGTGATTCAAAACTAGTAATAGGTTAGGTAATATAATCGATAGGTATGAAAAATCTATTCTTGAGACCCCTTTTGGATCAAGTCAAGTTGTAGAACAAATTTTCTCTGTCAACTCCTATGTACACATCTACTGAGAGTTTAATATGAAAGTTGATGATCTGTCCAAAAGGGCATCGGAATTAGATGGAGGATCTTGGGAGATATTGGAAATTTGGAAGAAGAGTTTGACATCTCTCTGATAGTAACAATGAGATTTTTACATGTTATCTAAATTTGTGTGTTGTTATAATATTTCAAACATTGCTTTTGACTTTTCTTTGAGTTTTTATACCCCGATGTAAAGCATGATATGTGAAATGTTCATAGAGTCTTCACCTTCTTTAATTTCATTTTTTGGATGTATTCCTCATATCACAAGTTCAGGATTGTTATTTTAGCTTAGATATTAGAAGCCACTATGCTTCAAATTTTCTTTGATTACCTAAGTAGAGTAGAATTTCAGGGTGCTTACTACACATAGGGAATGTGGTTGTTTTTCTGCTTGAAATAGAAGTTACATTTTTTTCCTAGGAATATATGTATGAACATACATATATATCTAGAGGAGGTGTAGTAAGTCCACTATTCCTTTGGTCTGAGTTCATTGAGTTATGTCCTATTACTCCTTCCCTGTAGTGCCAACGTAGTTCAAACTTTAGAAATGTTGCTTTCAATGGCAAACCTTAGATTCTAGAATGAATCTATTCAACCCCTCAAATTCCATGACCAATGGCTTTGGAATGAATTTGTTCAACCACTCAAGCTCCATAGCCACCAACTCTGGCCTTGATAGCATCCTTAGCATATATAAAGAAAGCAGTTATAATTGGTAATGAAAAGAACTATGCTTTCATTGACACCCTCATCAAAGATATATATAATGAAACAACTTCCAAGTCATTATTTAGTACAACAATAAAGCAATCCAAGGTATATTTTTCAACTACTGGATTTGGCATAGCTCTAGTATAGTTACCTTTTTAGAGTAGATTAAGTATGGCACAAATGAGCCTCTAAAGGATACAAATATCTACATATTTCTCAATTAGTGTTCATTATTAATCTTCTCTATGCTTATGAACTAGCATGAGAATAAACGGTACATATTATTGATTTTACATGCCTTGATTTGCATGAGGCACACATATGCCAATTTAAAGGTCAACTAGATAGGAAATACTATGTTCAACTAAACTATAACATGGTCCTGACAAATCAAATAACTTTTCACAAACTTTTCATATGCTTCAACTAAAAAGAGTTTGATTTATTTTAGAAGTTTCCTACCTAGTCGTCGGTGGTAGACCCATATTCAAATTAAATAATACATTTTGACAAATGCCTATTACAAGGTATTTGGTTCCCAATAACAAGGCATAATTTGATCCATTATGAGAGGATAGTTGACACATAAGGTTACATCAGAGATAATATTCTTAGAGTAAAAGAACATATGGAATGAAAGAACCCTATTACTACTTTACTATAGAAAATAAGAAGTTTATATGAGATAGACGGTTTCTAAAGCCTTGACCTACAAACATGAAATTTGCAGTACTCAGATTTATTCCATATGTCTATGAAATCCAAGCTCCTCTTAGACACAAACTTGAAGAAAGAATTAATCACTGAGAAACCTGAATAGAGAGCCATAAAATAGATTGTGAAATATGTTTTCGAACTACACTGGTAATCTGAAAACCATCACAAGGATACTCGTGATGTTATTTACCTATATGTTTATGTTGATATGATTTATAGTATCAAATGTCAAAATATATTATGTTTAAGATATGCTTCTTTTGTTATTTTCGAAAAGGGAAGGATTTTAGTTACTTAAATGTTAGATAGGAAAATTTCAGAGTTCTCAGTTACTGATTTCCATAGTGTGGCAAATTTTCTGTGTTGCCCCTCATGTTATTACAGGGTGCTCCACTTTTTAATTCAACAAGATATGTATGTTCCAATTTTTTACTAATCTATTGTCCAGGACTTATTGACTATGTCTAACTACCACATAGTTTGTTTTCCCTTTATGGATAGATAACATTTGAGCGATATGGTTTCTTTTTGTTCTTTGAATATGTGATTTCATTGAATGAGGAAGGGTAGTACTTTAAAATGGAAAGTTATATTCTTCCAATTCTGAATCTAATGTAGTTGACAAAGACAAGAAAAAGATGCAATGGTTGATTTCCATTGACCCGAGGGGTGGTCTTTCAAAGTTAAATTTTTCAAAGCTACCTTGGACATGGCTAGGGCCAGAGTGTTAAATTACCAGTTCTATTGAAGTGGGGTATTGTGGTGGTTTAGTTAGAATTGAATTGCTATCCCAACAATATTTTCATCCTGCAATAATGGAGACAGTTGGGTAAACCACATTTTTTTCTTTAAAATTCGAATTTTAACATCACTTTGCTTGGCATGCATGTGAGTGTTGTAGGCAATACCTTGCATATTCACAACATGAATGGACAACTAAAAATATATTGACATCTACACTTTTTGTTGTCGTGAGTACTAAACTAAATGGTAGAACATGGAGTAAAAGGAAAGGAAGAAAAATAAAAACTATTCTAATTTTTTCACTCTATTAGCATATCTGTGATTTGTGGGATTAGCCTATTTAAGAAACCATGACCCAAGGGAATATAAGCTATTAAAATCACCCAGGGATTGCATGTGACCTGATTGATGTCAACCCTTAACATGGCTATATTTTAGGTGTCTCCTCTTAGCTACCGCAGAGTTTTGAATTTGGTCACCTTACATATTTTTCTAAAAAAAATTGTCTCTCTATGGACATTTGGAAACATTTGCGACAAATAAAGGTTCAGAGCGAATTCTTAGTATTGCAAAGTTTCATGCCATTTTATCTTTTCTTACAGTAATGTAGAAGAATATTTTAAGATAAAGTTAAAAGCCCATATATTTTGAAGAAAGGTTAAAGTATAGTTTTTTCTTTTATTTTGTATAATAAAAGGCTAAAAAGGGTATGGATGCATCCCTAAGTAAGAAGAAAAGAAGGTAGAGGGATTATAAGTCACTGTGTTGTTTCTTTGTTGCATTGGGAAGTCTAGTTAGTTTTTGGAGCCCTAAATCTTGTTTATGCACTACTTTACAAGATGGGTTGTTGGCTAAGAGGACATGATCTTTCTTTGCATATGCCAACCCTTGGAACAACCATAATTCTCTGCAAGTACCCAGAGTTTAAAATGGTACCTTAAAATAACATAGACCTTTTTGCTTTGAGCTAAATTTCAAACAAAACGTTTTACTCACTAGGCAAATTATAAGAAACAATCTATGTTTTGATATGTCAAGGTTATTAGAACATTAGCAATTACATAAATAGTATAAGTAATATTAATGATGGTTGGAAGTTTTTGGAGTGCTTGGAAATGATAATATCTTAGTTGAATAAGATCTGAAGAAATTTATGTTGAAGATTTAGTTCATTATTCTCATGAGTTGGAGACTACTTTTGAAAAATACGAGGGCATAAATTACATCTTAAGAATTAAAATAACATTGGGCATGGAAAATTAATAGCATAACGGTTTCCATTGAAAGCGGAAATAAGAATGATCAAGATGGAGAATGGGGCAAGGAAATCACTTTCTATGAACATGAATTTCAACAAGTAAATATAGAATAGGGGCATGTAAGTTAAGAGCACATTAAACATTCATGATTCAAGTCTGATTTTTTTTTTAATTAAGCTTTACTCTGCATCTAATTTGTTCTAAAATAATAATTTCTTTTAAATGTACACATTCACTTGGATCCAAATAACAAGTTTGATTTCAGAAATATATCATGATATATTTGGATGATGACTTGAAGAGCATGGTTGGAATTAGGTTAGTAACGTTTTTTTGTGTGCACAACAACTTTGGTCTCAGAAATAATTATGTATACAGTATTTCCCTTGTCTGACCTTGCTTTTCATCCTCCGTTTTTTTTTTTAACCTATTGTTGACTTATAACTAATACACACCCTTGTTGCATTATTTGCAGTCCTCCTTTGTGGAATTTAACTATAGTATTTATGCTTCTTAATGTGAATGGTAAATCTTCAAGACTCTACCCTTCTTCCAAAGTCTTCATTCTACATATCCATAATTTTTTAAACTAACATTCTCCTTTTGATTTGATGTATTCCTTTGAGAAGGGTGGTATAAATCAAAAGAACATGGAGACTATTGCCAAAAATGTATTGGAGATGCTTTACAACTGATTGATGTCTGACTTTGTAATTAATTGAAATATTCCATACGAAGAATGAATCGATTTTTGAGGTCAAGATACATTCTCCTATTTTGTTAAAATTTAATGGAAATACATTCTCCCATTTTTTCCTTCACCTACATAAACCATACCAACCTTAGGTGGCCAGGTGTTGTTAATTGTTAAGAATCACAGGTCATGTCTTGTTGAGTTTCGTTTCTTTTTTCATTCTGGGAGTAAGGCTTCTGGTAGGGATGCCAAATTTAATAAGGCTTCTGGTAGGGATGCCAAATTTAATGGACCATTGTTGAATCATTGAATAGAAAATTATTTCATTAGCTTTCGAACTAATGATCAATGATGTAACAGTCTGCTTCTTCAATGGGTGATTGCTTCAAAAAATCTTTCTTTTATTTTTTAATTTGGTTCCTTTGTTGGGATTTTTCTCTTCAATTTAAGAAGACTATAGTGGCCTTTTCTAGGAACCTGCGGTTTTTATGATCTTCCCTTACATCCATAAGAAAATATGTTTTAGTGATGCTTTTTGTGTTTTACATGCGATCTTGGTTCTGAGGTATGTTACCCATGATATTGTGATGAAACTGGTTCATTTCATTGACTGACAAAAATCATTGTAACATTCAACAAACTTTTAGGGATAGATGACCAAAATGGGACACGAAAAATAATTTGTATGTATCTGAATTGGGCCATAGTAAAGCATTAATTATATGTTATTATGTGCCTGCTAACTTCCCCTTTTTGGTTCATCTTTACACCTCATGAATGCAATATGTACATCCCAAAAATGTTTCAACTACCTATAAGCTACTGGTAGGGAAATAATGGATTTGTTTTTTTAACTTTACAAAGTGTTCAAACTATATTTGATCATAAACAATGATTGATACTAAAATGGAGTATGGAATCAAATATTTGCATGTATCATGTGAATGTTAAGCTACTATTTGTTTTGGTGCTATTCTAAGGAATATGTAAATAACAAAGATTATTTGGTTTCTAATGGATGACGGATAGTAGGATTTTTTTTTGACTAGAAGGGAATTTGTAGATATCATGTAAAGGATTGTAATAGATGATCAATATTAAGATGGAGTAATAATCATGATTAAACCATTTTTTTCCCCGTTGAGCAAAGGCATTTGTACTATTTAGCAGTAGACATGAGAAGGAGACATGCTAATCTAGATAGCCTATTTTGTAGCATCAGATATATATAAATGTGGTATTAAGTTACCGAATAATCTTTTGAATGGGCATTTTGATGTACGTAGCAACCATGAACATTGAAAATTCTGAGTATGGCCGCAGGTGGCCTGTGATAGGAAAGAGAGAAAGAAAAAATTTCATATGGGAAAGCATAAGTACAATAGTATGGATTAGCATGGATATCATATAGTGCAACATACAGTTTCAACATGAAGGAAATAAGTGCACAATAGTAAAATAACTAAATAACTATTTATGAAAAGGATTGTTCATCACATAAAATACTTGTGTTCTATTTCTTCCATTTGTTTTCATCGTAGATCTTCACTTCTACATTGTGCATTGGTCTACATGCATCTCTACACCTAGGTTTTCTTGATCTAGGAAAGAAACAACCGAGGGTTACCTTGGAATGATTGTCTCAAATGCAGTCATTACTATCCTTGCTTATTTTAATGACGCTTAGCACCAAATAACAAAAGATGTTAGTAAAATTATAGGATTAGACGTCAAAATAATCATCAATAAGCCTACTGCGGCAACCCTTTCTTATGGCATGAATGAGAAGGAAGGCTTAGTTGCCGTGTTTAATCTTGGTGGGGGTACTTTTGATGTGCCAATGCTTGAAATATACAATGGTGTATTTGAGGTATGTTCCTTCCCTTGAGAAGTTAGGTTATTTTAATTTGATTGTTTATTTCTTCTTATTCTCTAATTTGTCACACAAATTATTGTAACTTTGTTAGCATTTTATTGCAGGTCAATGCCACAAATGGTGATATTTTTTTTAGGTGGTGAGGATTGTGATGACGCTCTACTCCAGTATTTAGGTAGTTAGTTCAAAAAGACAAAAAAATGTCTTATCCTAGGATAAGCTAGCCTTACAAGGGCTTCAAGAGGTTGCAGAGAAATCGAACGTGGAGTTGTCATCTTCTTCTCAGACAGATTAATCTAACATTTATCACAGAAGATGCATCTATTACAAAGCATTTGAATGTGCCATTAACTTGTTCAAAGTTAGAAATGTTAGCAAATCACTTAATCGACAGAATAATAATAGCTTGCAAGAATTGTCCAAAAAAAAGCAAGGATACAACATCAAAAGTGGATGAAGTTATTCTTATGGGAGGAATGTACTGGGTGCCAAGGGTTCAAGAGATTGTTGTTGATATTTTTGGAAAGACGCCAAGTAAATGTGTTAATCTAGACGGGGCTATGGAAATGGGTGTTGCCATCCAAAGTGGAATTCTACAGGGTAATGTAAAGGAACTACTTTTACTGGATGTGACTCCTATTTCCCTTGGATTAGAAACACTTGGCAGAGTTTTCACTAGGTTAATAAGTAGAAATAGAACAGTCCCAATGAATAAGAGCCATATATTCTCAACTGCTGCAAATGGTCAAACTCAATGGATAGACCATGATGTTGCAAGAATTAAACCCATTTAGGGAGGAGAGTCTTCATCTTTGGGAGGAGGCCCCAAACCTTTAGTTGTGGGTTTAATCTCATTTATCCATAATTTTCATGTGTGGGTTGATCATGATGGCCTGAGGAATAATAGGAAATTTGTTGAAGTGAGAGACCAATTTGGGGCTCTTGTTGGGGGTCAATGCCTTTTCTTCTCTTGAAACTCTCTTACAACTTGACTTGCTTTAAGTTAATGCCATTTCTTTAAGGTTGAGAGTGAGTAGAGTGGGAAAGAGAATATCCTTGAGGTGGCACTTTTTTCATTATGTATTATCTAGAAGCCCATCAACTCATGTAGGTAGATTATTTCCATCTACCCCTCCACATTTGCACTTGGATATGCAAACTCAAATGTGCAAAAATGAGAGACCCCGCTTGTTAAGTACATTGACTGTACGCAAAAAACCAATTGATACACATATCTCTATTGTGTTCCAAAGATATAAGATACCCATTCTAATCTAGTACTGTGTTGTGTGAAAATCTATAGCCCAAAGGATAGAATCTCCCAATACATAATTCTTTGAGGGAATATCATATGAGAGCAAGGAGGGGTAAACCTTAAAATGAGCATATTTTCAAAACTAGAACAAGTGCGTCAAGGTTTAATTTTTGCTACAAAGTGGGCATTTAAGGTGTAGAACTAGTAGGTGTTCAAGATTGTGTTATTCTTCTCGAATTCATGCCTTATAGTGTTTCCTTTGCAACATCTAATGCAATTTCTATTAAATATTTCTATTTTGGCAATGGGTGCTTAGTTGAGTGGTAGGGATGGTGTTTTGTCATCCCATCCACCTAGGTTCAAGTCTCTAGAAATGTGGCCCATCATGGTAAGGCTGGAGGGATAAACATCATGTTGGAGTCTGGGATCCCAACTCTAGTACCGATGGTATCCTAACCTCAGTCCTAGGATGAACTATAAGTTCCTGGATCTAGGGAAGTTGCTAGTTCCCTATAAAAAAATTTCATTGAAAAAAATAAACATTTCTATTTTGTTTCCTTATATAAAAAAGGAATTTAGGTTTTACATTCAAATAATTTTTAGGTATTTAACCTTAAAATTTAAGTTTCTAATTTTTCAAGATTTTAAATACATTAGTATATGGAATTTGTAATTTATGTTCAATAATATTTATATTCAATGCCACAAATAAAGTATAAAGTGTTTTTGAATTTTATGTTTTTATTTTTTGACTTAATTATAAAAATTTAATTCCACCTAACATGTTTTCCAATCATATTTTCTCTCAATTGTGACTTGGATATATTTTATTTAGGAAGTTGTAATTTTTTCCCTTTATTTAATTATCTTTTTTTTATTTTACTAAAAGTTTGTTAGATAGGAATATGGTACCCTTTGTAAATGAAAATGCTTGTTTGAATTAATTATTTTCTAAGTATGAATTTATTTTATTTTAATTTAATGTTAATTTAAGTATTATACTTCGAATGTTTCAATTTCTTCAATTTACTTGAGGGAATTTTATATCAAAAAATCCATCATAGAAGGTTCATGGGATCTTTACTTAGAAAACATGTGACACAATGCCTTTCTTTATAGGATATTAAAAAATGTCTCTAGTTTCACTAGATATTGTACTTCCCAATACATTTTTCAATAGAACGAGCTATCTATTTTTTCTAGATATCTTTTACTTTTACTAAACAACCCTTTTTATACCCCAATACGTATAAACAACATCCCCCCAACCAAACATCACCCCCGCCAACTCAAATACCTATAATATTTTGATCTTTTTTTTCTAATTAACACCCCCCCCCCCCCCCCCCCCTCCCCCTTTATGAATGAATGCGATAAAATATTAGTCAAATAAGGTGAAGCCTTTGAGATAAGATTAGCTGATCTAAATATTGGATTCCCTTATTTAGCCTAAAATGGGTAGAAATCTTCCTCCATAGGGTTCCTTGTCACTATTTGGTTTCTCAACAATAGCACAATAGCACAAGGAAAAACACTCTCAATTGTTAAATTTTTTTATGAACATACTAATCAAAACACACCAACAATATGTACCAAACCTAGATGCTAATGAGGTAACACAAGACACACAAACCTAGGACTCACCACAATAAAACAACCAGTGTTGATAACATTAGAGGCAAGGTATAATTAGGGAGGTTGACATTGATGATGGTTTTAGGGTCAAAATATTAAGCAAAAAACACAAAAAATGCAACCATAGAACTCACCATATAACCTAATTGAATTTTCACCAAAGTTAAGCAAAACCAAATACCTTAAAAGGTTGGTAGTGGGAAACAAACCAAACTTAGATCATGTTATTTGGATAACATGAGACACACAAAACTACAACTCAACATGATGAAAAGACAAGTACCAACACCCACACCTTTAATAGAAAACATAAGAACCACAACCTATATCTCACCATAACAAAACCAAATGAGATAACTAATTGCTAGGAATAGCATATGATGGAGAACAAAGACACCATTAATAAGTCGATTACCAAAAGTTGAATGCTTATAACAAGAAACATTAACCCAAGAGCTTGCCACATCCAAACTAGGCATCTCACTAATATAAGTAGTGTGAGATGATGAAGAGAAAACATGTTTACATTCAATGGAAAATGTCTTAAGTAGAGGTGAATTAAACACCCTCCAAGCTCACCCTTGCACCCACCAACATCACATACATAGTATTAGTCAATTTCATATTTTTTTAAAAATGTTTTTCTACTTTATAAAATTAAAATTAAAAAAATAATAAATAAACTAATAATAATATTTTTTAAATAATTCTTTAAATATTTTTATTTTTATTATATATAATATAAAAAAATTTAAAATTATATATATTCTCCGCGCGAGATAAAGTAACTTCAAAATCAAAACATAAACTTCAAAAATTCAAAAAACTATAAGATACAATATTGTATAAATCATTCACATTAAATACTAATAACCAAAAATCCTATACAATAAGTATTGCCTTCTTAGCCAAGGAAATAAGTATTTCACCAAATAACTTCAAAAAATATAACATACAAATAATTATTCACCAAATAACTTCAAAAACTATAACATACAAATATTGTGAATCATCAACATTAAATACCAATAGCCAAAGAGCCTATGCAATATTCCTTTTTTGGCCAAGCAAATAAATATTTCACCATAATAACATTTTCGCTAAATTATGATGAACAAGTATCACCTATTTGTGATAATGATGTGTAATTTAAAAAATTCATGACATAATATTCATGAGGGGTAGATTAATTGGTTTGTGTAAGGTTTAATTCCTATATCTATATCATGACACAAGAATTATATACTAGTAATTGTACTGAGAGGTGCAAAGGAACGCCGATAGATGGAGTAAGGGAATGTGGAAGGCAATAAAATACAATCAAAATTTGAGTTTTTATATATCATTCTAAAAAATGTAAGAGGAGATTAAGCGTAAGAAGAAAGTTACAATAACATAAATGTCCCATAACAATGGCAATCCTAGCAAGCACAAGGTACATAGCATGGGAGTTCAATTGATTTGGTCTTTTTTAAAAAGGCATGAAATAAATTCTTGAAAGAAGGGGAAGAGGAAATTAATTTGAGAAATTAATGAGGGGGAGGGTTTGTTGTTAAAGATTAAAGATTAAGCATTTGAATGAGATACTTCCAAGAATGGCTTAACTTGTATCCATCTTTATGATTAAAGTTATCCAGATTTTGAGGGCTTAGGGGATGATCTAGGTGGAATGGAAAGGAATAGGGGGCAAGGGTTAGCTTTGCCAAATAATATGAAGTGGTTGGACTTATAAGTATGTTCAACAAAAGCTGATTTTGAAAATGATATGTATGGATCTACCAATTTGTCCAATATAAAAATATCCACAAAAGCATGTAATTTAATGGACTCCAAGGCCCACTAATGAATCCAAGTGGTCATGGGGAAATATGTGTTTTTCGAGTTTAACGGATCCACCAATTTGGCCAATATAAAAATATCCACAAGAGCGTGGAATTTTATAAATCTCAAGGCCCACCAATGAATCTAAATGATCATTGGGAAATTTGAATAATTGTTTTAGGTCTTGTAGAGTTTGACAGAACTTGTATGTTTTTTTATGTTTTTCTTGGTTAAGATCTAGAAATATGATCCTCGTTTCCTTAAATTAGTATGCTCAAATCTAAATTATAAATAAAATAAAAACTATATTTTAGACTATCTATAATATCTTATTTAATATACTTAATAAATCCTAAACCAATAAGATATAATGTTTGAATAAATTGTAAGTATTAAATAAAAATTTAATTATATATGTATGTATGGATGGTAATTATCTTGTTTCATATGTATAATATATTGAATAAAGCTTTTAAATGTTTGTATTTATTAATTGTGTAAACAATTTTTTTTTTAAATAGAGGAGGAATGACCTTTATTAGGAGTTTTATGAACCCTAATATAGTTAAAATATTTTTTAACTTATGTTATAAATATAAAAACCTAGAGAAAACTGACAAACATATCTAGGGAACAGGTAGACATGTTTTTTTTTCTCCAACTATAATAACATAAAACAATTATAATTTATATTTAAATATTTGATAATCTATTTTTTTGGAATTCAAACTTAAATTAATCACCAATCCTAAATTAATATTTAAATAGTTTCAATTTTCTCTGGATATTCAACCTTCGCCTTCTTTAATACAATTTATAAATAATAAATATAGTAAATGGTCAAACTTATTTAATAATTAATACTTTTACACCATTGTTATTTTGTGGTACAAGAAAAATATATTTACACTACATATTTATAAAATTATAAGCAGAGCCTACCAAATTTTAACATAAAACCCTACAACCCTATAGATTAAAAAAAACTAATATAAACATTATCATATTTCATAAATTTCCCTGATCTATAAATATGTTAAATAAAAAATAAAAATTAAGAAAACTATAAATATTACCTATGGAACTAAATTGTGATATGCATTCTCAAAAAAATAAAGACAAAGAATATTAGGTGAGGAAATCAAATAGAATACCATTACAAATGTAATTTTTAATATATTAAAATTTCACTATAAAAACACTTGCCCATATGTGAGAGCGGAAGACAAATTTAGTTTATTATTTTATCAACATATAATCCAAGGGACCAAATTTATATAAATCACAATAAATAATATTAATATGAACTAAAATTAAAATCGAACTTATTTAGATTATTTGACTTTTAAAATTAGAATGTAATTAGTTACCAAGTTCGACTTGGAATTCAAATTTGAATTCTATTAGATACGGAAAAAAATAGATTGCTTAAAATTGAGTATGGAAAAAATTCGGAGCAACCATATTGTAAAAACTTAAATATATTAATTTTTCAATATTTTTAAAAATTCAAATATACTGATTTTTCATTCAAATTATGTATTAAAGTGAACTATATAGATTCCACATTAAATGGATTCATATATAAAATATATGCCAACATTTTTTTAAATATACATTTATGTACCAAAAATTTTACCTTATCATAGTTAACAAAATATACATTCTTTTCAGATACCAATAATTCATTAATCTAATCAAACCAAATTCTACATGTGACATTTAATATTTATTTATACCAAATACAAAATTTTATTACAATTAAATATTTATTTAAATTTCCAATAAAAAAACATTATAAAACACATATATAATGATTATAAATTTACTATTTACCTACCAAATATATTTAACCTCTATTTTATTGTTTTTACTCTCATCATAGCATCATAAACCATAATTTGTAACACAGTTCATTTTTGGTTAAAAGAAATATCCAGATTGAACATTCAATAAAAAATGTGGAAAAATTCCCCTTTTTGTTTCCAAAGGAAACCAAAGAAGAAGGATCTGAAAAGATCACAATAGCTTCCTTATTTGAAGAACCAGAAGCTCAAATCCTCCCGATTTATGAGCCTCTTGAGCATAGACAGCCCCTTGAGCACAGATATAACAGATACTCTGCACCAGATATAGAAGGAAAAGGGAAGATGCCTGAAGCTCATACTTTCTTCCCTGATTCTCATAGAGAATGGAATATAGACAACATGAGTGTAGGCCAAATTCGCCAAATGATTGACGTCATGTATACAGAATACAAACTCATGTGTTTAAGAGGAAAATCAGAAGTAGATGCTTGTAAATCTATTATCCAGTGCTTTACAGGTACCCTTCTCAGATGGTGGGAAGCAGAGTCATCTCCAAAGTTGATTGAGACCATGGAAGCTGAAGTCTTAAAAGATGAAAAAGGAGATGTAATTCACAACCCAGATGGCACTGTAACAAACAACATGATTGGTGCTTTGACATCAATGATTTTGGAGCATTGGTGTGGTTGTGAAGTTGAAATAGCAGACAAACATGAGGTTATCCTGATGAACCTCAAATGCCATAAAATGTCTCAATATGATGATTTTCATAGAGACTGGATGCAGCGGATCTATGAAGTGAAGGATTCCAAAAATCTTCTTTGGAAACAGGTATATCTTGCTGCTCTACCTTCCAGATTTGTTGACTATCTTAAAATGCAGGATATTTTCCAATTGCCTTATGAATCACATACATGGGGAGAAATTTATTCTCTCATTACAAAGACTTTAGTTAGCCTTTGTACCAGTTCAAGAGTCAATAAATCCCTAGAGAAATTGTCTAAGTTGCCAGACAGAAAATCTATTTGCAGTAAATATGGATTAACAGTTGATGATCCATTAGTTAAAAGAAGAAAGTCTAAGAAAAAGGCCAAAAGAGAATTTAAAGAGACTTTCTACAAAAATAAAAGGGAATTATCCAAAAAGTAAAAGAAAATATCCTACCAGGGATAAAGCCCCAAAAAGAAAAGGATATTATCGGTACATTCCAAAAACTCACTATTATAATCCCTCTGATATTCATTTACACTCTTCCAAACAGGAAAAATGGAACAAGATAACATGTTGGGTTTGTGGACAGACAGGACATACTGCTTCAAGATGTCCTCAGGGTGAAGAATCTAAATTAGAAAGAGGGAAAAAGACAGCTGAATATGCCAAGAAAGCTAAACAAGTCAAAAAGGAACATGCTAGTTCATTTTCCTGTCTTAGATGTAAGTCAAAGCTACATCCCACAGAACATTGTCCAAATTTCCATATTGCTGCACAGCATCAGGTAGAAGATTCATCTCTGGACTCTTTTAGTAGTACAGAGGAAGAAGTTCATGTAAATGTGGGACAATTTAGTGATTCAGATACATCGGAGTGTTCTTGTTCAGATTCTGATGAGTGTGCATGCCATATTTTTTACAATGATTCTGAAGTGTCTGACAGCTCCAGCGAAGATGAACAGAGGACAAGGCCTGTCAAAGAAAAGGTCCTTATGGCATCCACTGAAGAAGAAGTTGAGATGAAAATCTTAGCTCAGATCAGAAATATGGAAGAAGGGCCAATGAAAAATCGCCTGATCGAAGCTTTTACAGATCAGCTCAAATCCAAAGCTTCACGAGATACAGGTAAGAAGCCAATATTTGTTGATGCATCATATGAAAGAAATACCAAATCTTTTCAAAGGCATCATCAAAAGCCAGGGAAAATAAGATCCCTGACATTAGGAGAAGTGAGTGGTGAAATCCACCAGCTCAAAACAGAAATCTCTGCTATTAAAGCACAAATAGCAGAATTGCGGAAAGGAAAAATGATCAGAACAGAAGAAGAAGAAGAGTGGGATTCTAAGCATAATGAGATTGAAATTGCAGAAGGGAGATCAGATCCACATTTTGGTTTTCAAGACATGCGATTATTTACCATTACATATCAACAACATCATGTAAAGGTAAAAATCTGCATCCAAGATCAGGTATATTTTATGACTGCATTGCTGGATTCAGGTGCTGATATTAATATTCTAAATATTAAAAATATCCCAGCAAAATTTTGGGTCTCTGCAGAAAGAGAGGTGGTTGGATTAGGGAACAAAAAGCTCAAATATGAAATCCCTAGGGCTGCTTTATGCTTTGACACTCATTGTGTGTACATGAAATTTGCTATTGCAGACATACCTGTTGATTGCATATTAGGTAATGTCTTTTTAGCCGCAGTAGAACCACATGGTTCTACAAGAGTAAAGGGAAATAAATCTGGTTATTTCATCTCAGTACCCACATCCAGAGGTACAAGAAAAAGAATTGAGCTCCCATATGTTTCTACTCCTAGAGTCTCCACCATGGTCCAAGCCATGCAAAAGCTGGACAAGGCAGAATCCTTGTTAACCGATCTTAAGGATCTGAAGAGTCAGCTAAGAATTGAGGATCAGTTGAAACAGCCACAGATCAAGAACAGGATTCTAGAACTCAAAGAAAAATTGGCAAAGAAATGTTGTTCAGAAGAACCAAATGCCTTCTGGCATAGGAAGCAACATACAATCAGACTGCCATACAAAGAAGGATATACAGGTAGGCCCTGCAAAAGCAAAGCAATACCAATGAGAAAAGAATATAGGATATTGTGCCAACAAGAGATTCAGCAACTGCTTAACAAAGGCTTAATCAGGGAATCCACTAGTCCCTGGAATTGCTACGGGTTCTATGTAAATAAAAGAGCAGAACAGATTAGAGGAATTCCTAGGCTTGTCATAAACTATAAGCCTCTAAATCTAGTCTTAGCAGATGACACATATCCAATTCCACATAAAGGAGACTTAATCAGAAGAATTGCAGGAGCAAAGATATTTTCCAAGTTCGATTTAAAAGCTGGATTTTGGCAGGTTGCTATTTATGAGGAAGATAAATTCAAAACTGCTTTTAGTGTCCCTGCAGGACATTATGAGTGGAATGTCATGCCCTTCGGACTCAAAAATGCTCCATCCAAATTCCAGAAAGTCATGGATGATATCTTCAAACCTTATTTTGATTGGATGCTTGTATATATAGATGATGTTTTAATTTTTTCTAGAAATCTTGATGACCATTTTAAACATGTAAATATTTTTATGAATTTAGTCCGAAGAAATGGTCTTGTACTTAGCAAAAAGAAGATGGAATTGTTTCAGACCTCTGTCAAATTTTTGGGACATCAGATTGCTAATGGCCAAATATCTCTACAACAGCATGCCATTGAGTTTGCAGATAAGTTTCCAGATGTCTTAAAAGATAAGACACAGCTGCAGAGATTCCTTGGTTGTTTAAATTATGTAAGCAGTTTCTATCAAGACTGTGCTAGTGACAGGAAACTGCTCAATCCAAGAACTGGTACGAATCCTCCCCCATGGACAGAAAAGCACACCAGGGCAGTTCAGGAAATCAAGGCAAAGGTAAAATCATTGCCTATCCTATATATTGCAGATGATGAAGCCTTCAAAATTGTAGAATCAGATGCCAGTGATATAGGTTGGGGTGGAATCCTGAAACAAAGGATTGGTGAGGAAGAACAAGTGGTTCAGTATGCTTCAGGTGTCTGGAACCCAACTGAACAGAAATATTCTGTTATTGAGAGAGAGGTAAAAGCTGCTTGGAACTGTATTAGCAAATTTGCAGTTTATCTTATTAACAAATCTTTTCTTCTCAGGACAGATGCCTCAGCCTTGAAGAAAGTCTTGTCCAAAAACATCAAGAAACCAGAAGAAACAAAGTTTGCCAGATGGCAAGCATTATTTGCAAATTTTGATTTCTCTGTAGAACACATTAAAGGAGAACAAAATTGCTTGCCTGATTTTCTCAGCAGAGAATATCTCGAAAAAGATATTGCACAAGTTATGATGATTGTCACTAAATGGGATCCAAGTCAGAAATGTGAAGTCCTGCGGACTATCCCAGATAACCAAGACTGGGAAACATACAAAAACAGCTGGAAGCCTACATGGCAGCTACGGAATACCAAAGTTCTTGATGCAGACCTCCAGCCGCATTCAGACCTCCAACATTATGTCCCAGAAAGAAGAATATATCCAAAAGGAAGAAAATGGATCCATGACATGATATATACTAAAGCAAAAGCTGATGCAAGAACAGCAAGAGAGGCATTAGAGTCAAATTTTCATGACATTGGACGGATTGGTCACCATGGTGACAGCAATACAAGAATCTATGGGGCATACTTTTGTATTTATCGTACAAGAGATTTATGGGAAAATCTTTCATACATCCAACAAGGAGCAAGATGGCCAAGAAATGACCCAAAGATAATATTCCCAGACACAGTTTACAATTTCCAGGATTATAAAAAGTTATGGTGGGACTTTATGAATGTAGATGACAAAACAGATACCCACTATACCAAGCTAAAATTCAGCACAATGGCAGCCTCACAAAATAATCGGCAATGTGAATGGTTCAGAAACTGGTGGACAGATTACGGTGTTAACAGAACAGCTATGGATCCTGTGTACCATGAAGGATTTCAAAGAAGGCACTGTCAGAAGTGTTTTGATTCTAATATTGGAGATTGTTATCATCGCATCTACAATACAGTCAAAGAAATGACAGTCAAAGAATGGGACCCATTCCATATGACTAATTATGCCCTCCATGAATATATGGTAGATCATTTAGAATGGTGCGTGCTAACCAAGGTGCAACATCAAATCATACTGGGAAAGCCAATGATAGTCCGGCGAATATATACCAAGGCTTGTGATGACTTGCTTTACAAGAGGGAAAGATTCCCTGATTTTACTTTATTTTGAATAAGTACCAGTCACAAGGGCTTAATTGTGGCCAGTGTTCCCGTGGGCTTTACTGTTCAAAAGCCTCCACAGTGTAAATATTCTCTCATAGTCTTTTCTCGTGGGATTTTTGTACAAAAGCATCCACTGTGTAGCCCACTAGAGGCCTGTTTTTAGTACAAGGATCTTTTCTTTCAAAGATTTATCACATGCATTACCCGAAAGCAATGATTCGGCCTGGCCCGAATATTTGTGCGGACGTTGCTTTGATAAAAAGACTGAAAAGAAATGATTCTTAAAAGTCCTTTCGGTCTGTATAACAGTAATGTTTGTCCCCCCTTCTATTACTATATAAAGAAGGGTAAGGCTCATTACGAAGGCATCGGGTCTTAGAGTTATCGAGTCTGAGTTTTGTGTGTGTGTTTGAGTCAAGTATTCTCCTGCTCTGCATCTGCGGATATTCAATTCGATCTGCTTGCATCACGAGTAATTACTCAAAGTCCTTAGTTGATTCGAGAAGCCTGCGTATCAGTGTGCTCGGCACTGGTAAGAACCTAAAGTGGCCGAATCATTAGAAGAGTCAAGTCTGGTGTGTAAAATCTGATTCTGATACAGAGCCTAGATCTTGCCAGAAGCCTCTGGTAGTAACTTGCTTATGATTGAGCTGTGAAAAGTCCAGAAAAAGCAAGACTAGTCTGTTTCTGGAAAGAATCAATCTCTGTAAAAGCTCTTCGAGCATTCTGTAAGAACATTTCATTCTGAAATAAAATGAGTATTCCATTTTCATCTTTAAAGACCTCTGTGCATTTATAAAGAATCCGCTGTGATAGTAGTTCTCTCTGAGCTTTCGTCCGAAGTTCGCAGGAAGTTCGCCAAAGGATCGAAGGGATGCCAAGACCGTGTAAGGCGAGGAAGCCGTTGTGAAGGTCGCTAGTGCGAGAAAGATCTGAGTAGGTTCACCACTGGTTCACCAGGAGTTGGCTATCAGAAAGAATTTATAGACACAGAGAAAGAGCAAGCTTGTGACAGAAGCCCCTGCTAGAAATTGGTATCAGAGCTAGTAACGTCTGGTTCTAAAGGTTGGTACTCAGACATCTCTTTTATTTTCTACAGAATGGATTCATTCAGAAAGTCTGTCTCGTTCCGAGAGCTTGAAGAAGATTCTCTTCCAGAAAATAATATGCTTAAAGACATGTTTGAAATTAATTCAAGCAGAACTCTGAATTCTGTAGAGAAGACATATGAAGAAAGTCAGCCATCTGCTAGATGGGCTCTTCCAGATATTACACCCTCAGAAGTCTATAGTGACTTATCCCCGTTTCATTTAGTTGCTGCCTCTAGAATTAGTATTAAAGAATCAGTCAGTCAAGTAGAAGAAAATTCAGATAGCATACAGACTATCCAATTACTTGATCCGAAATCTCTACAAGCAGAAGCAAGAAGATTGAAAACAAATTATGTACATCTTGGCTGTATTAGAGTCGGTATAAATCCTTTAGTCCATAAAGGATTGAAAACTTTTGTGCTAGCAACAGTCAGAGATCTGACACATAACAAATACACAGACTCTATTATTGGTGGAATTGTTGCTCCCCTGTCCGATGGCCCAGTCTACTTCGACTGTTATCCTAATTTCTCTGTCTATACTTTTGATGAGACTATCCAGGATATTTTACAATTGCAAATCCATACTACTGGATTTAACATGAAGAAAAAGAGAAATAATATTGCCATCCAGACAAAAGCCTGCCTTAGACACACCAACACTTTGTGGCCAGCCATCCGGCATACCCCAAGCAGAGATTCCAAGTCAAGTGTTGTAGTGAAAACAGATCCAAAGAATCAAAAAGTTGAACATCATTTGATAAAATGGGAAACTTTAGAATTCCCAGAACATTGGACTGTTAATCATTCCAGGCCTCTACCTCCAATGAATATTACTTCAGCCAATATCAAAGAAAATGCTTCTTGTGCAGTTATATCATTTCCACGAAGATCGACCATTGATCGTCAAGGAATAGAAGCTGCTTGTAAAATGTCAAAATATTACAGAGATCCCTCTACTGTAGATACTGCTTGTTCATCATCCTCTTCTTGTCGTCACTCACAGCTTTTTGAACTTGCCCAACTTGTAAATTTTTCATCATTAGAAGTAAAGTGTCCCGAATGTACAAACATCATTAATCTCTTGAGTCTAGCAGAACAAAATATCCATCTGCATCATAATCCCAGAACTGGCACTGCTCCTCCCTCCACATCTATCAGTTCATGTCCAAATCCTAAATGTTCAGACATACCTTTTCCACATGAGTCTGAACCAGATACTGATCATGTATTCACTACTGATCATGTTCTCATGATCCATTCAATTGAAGAAGAAGACCCTAGGTTGACTCAAATGATCTGTTACATGAGACCTGCAAAACCTAGGTATGGACTAGGAAAATTAGAAATGTCAGAACTGATTCCTGAGTGTAGATTTAAACAGATCCCCTCTGACTACAAGAAACCTGCAGTCATGGAGATGCATAAATTTTTTGCACTCATGGACGGATGTCCAAAATCACAAATCAGTGCACAGTGGATGAAAGAAATGTTGAATTGGGATTTACTTACGAATCCCCAGGCAGATGAATTTGACAAAGGATACTCCCCAGACCAGAAAAGGAAAATGGCTATAGATTGGAAAAGATATATGGAAATTAATAATGAATGGATATCTTTTTATTCCTGGAAAGATAGGATAGCCCCTATAAATGTCCTGACAGGTAGCTCTTCCAGCAATGTTCCTGATAAACATGGGTGGACCGCACTTGATGGTTCTATAGTGGAAACTTCCACTACTTTTCCCCCATATAAAGGGATAATTTTAGGGGAAAAATCCAATGCAGCCAAAGCCATTCCTCTTGTCCAAAAAGATGACAATGCCTTAGGAATTGATGGAAGGATTCAAAAGGCCAGTGAACAGATAAATTGGACAAACACTGCTTTAAAAGGTCTGGAAATGAATATTGCAAAATCAGATGAAGTGAAGAAACAGATTGATGTTGTACAGTCTTCTTTTAATAGTGTAAATTCTTGTTTAAATAGCATTCAGTTTGATTCCAGCATGACTCGGTCATACACCAAAGAGTCATTAACAAAGATTGAAGAATTGGGAGAAAGTCTGGTTGATCACATCCTCACTGGCTTAAATGAAAAGTTTGATAAGATGCAGATCACAAAAGTAGAAAAGCCAGTCCCCAGTTCATTTTTGGTTAAAAGAAATATCCAGATTGAACATTCAATAAAAAATGTGGAAAAATTCCCCTTTTTGTTTCCAAAGGAAACCAAAGAAGAAGGATCTGAAAAGATCACAATAGCTTCCTTATTTGAAGAACCAGAAGCTCAAATCCTCCCGATTTATGAGCCTCTTGAGCATAGACAGCCCCTTGAGCACAGATATAACAGATACTCTGCACCAGATATAGAAGGAAAAGGGAAGATGCCTGAAGCTCATACTTTCTTCCCTGATTCTCATAGAGAATGGAATATAGACAACATGAGTGTAGGCCAAATTCGCCAAATGATTGACATCATGTATACAGAATACAAACTCATGTGTTTAAGAGGAAAATCAGAAGTAGATGCTTGTAAATCTATTATCCAGTGCTTTACAGGTACCCTTCTCAGATGGTGGGAAGCAGAGTCATCTCCAAAGTTGATTGAGACCATGGAGGCTGAAGTCTTAAAAGATGAAAAAGGAGATGTAATTCACAACCCAGATGGCACTGTAACAAACAACATGATTTGTGCTTTGACATCAATGATTTTGGAGCATTGGTGTGGTTGTGAAGTTGAAATAGCAGACAAACATGAGGTTATCCTGATGAACCTCAAATGCCATAAAATGTCTCAATATGATGATTTTCATAGAGACTGGATGCAGCGGATCTATGAAGTGAAGGATTCCAAAAATCTTCTTTGGAAACAGGTATATCTTGCTGCTCTACCTTCCAGATTTGTTGACTATCTTAAAATGCAGGATATTTTCCAATTGCCTTATGAATCACATACATGGGGAGAAATTTATTCTCTCATTACAAAGACTTTAGTTAGCCTTTGTACCAGTTCAAGAGTCAATAAATCCCTAGAGAAATTGTCTAAGTTGCCAGACAGAAAATCTATTTGCAGTAAATATGGATTAACAGTTGATGATCCATTAGTTAAAAGAAGAAAGTCTAAGAAAAAGGCCAAAAGAGAATTTAAAGAGACTTTCTACAAAAATAAAAGGAATTATCCAAAAAGTAAAAGAAAATATCCTACCAGGGATAAAGCCCCAAAAAGAAAAGGATATTATCGGTACATTCCAAAAACTCACTATTATAATCCCTCTGATATTCATTTACACTCTTCCAAACAGGAAAAATGGAACAAGATAACATGTTGGGTTTGTGGACAGACAGGACATACTGCTTCAAGATGTCCTCAAGGTGAAGAATCTAAATTAGAAAGAGGGAAAAAGACAGCTGAATATGCCAAGAAAGCTAAACAAGTCAAAAAGGAACATGCTAGTTCATTTTCCTGTCTTAGATGTAAGTCAAAGCTACATCCCACAGAACATTGTCCAAATTTCCATATTGCTGCACAGCATCAGGTAGAAGATTCATCTCTGGACTCTTTTAGTAGTACAGAGGAAGAAGTTCATGTAAATGTGGGACAATTTAGTGATTCAGATACATCGGAGTGTTCTTGTTCAGATTCTGATGAGTGTGCATGCCATATTTTTTACAATGATTCTGAAGTGTCTGACAGCTCCAGCGAAGATGAACAGAGGACAAGGCCTGTCAAAGAAAAGGTCCTTATGGCATCCACTGAAGAAGAAGCTGAGATGAAAATCTTAGCTCAGATCAGAAATATGGAAGAAGGGCCAATGAAAAATCGCCTGATCGAAGCTTTTACAGATCAGCTCAAATCCAAAGCTTCACGAGATACAGGTAAGAAGCCAATATTTGTTGATGCATCATATGAAAGAAATACCAAATCTTTTCAAAGGCATCATCAAAAGCCAGGGAAAATAAGATCCCTGACATTAGGAGAAGTGAGCGGTGAAATCCACCAGCTCAAAACAGAAATCTCTGCTATTAAAGCACAAATAGCAGAATTGCAGAAAGGAAAAATGATCAGAACAGAAGAAGAAGAAGAGTGGGATTCTAAGCATAATGAGATTGAAATTGCAGAAGGGAGATCAGATCCACATTTTGGTTTTCAAGACATGCGATTATTTACCATTACATATCAACAACATCATGTAAAGGTAAAAATCTGCATCCAAGATCAGGTATATTTTATGACTGCATTGCTGGATTCAGGTGCTGATATTAATATTCTAAATATTAAAAATATCCCAGCAAAATTTTGGGTCTCTGCAGAAAGAGAGGTGGTTGGATTAGGGAACAAAAAGCTCAAATATGAAATCCCTAGGGCTGCTTTATGCTTTGACACTCATTGTGTGTACATGAAATTTGCTATTGCAGACATACCTGTTGATTGCATATTAGGTAATGTCTTTTTAGCCGCAGTAGAACCACATGGTTCTACAAGAGTAAAGGGAAATAAATCTGGTTATTTCATCTCAGTACCCACATCCAGAGGTACAAGAAAAAGAATTGAGCTCCCATATGTTTCTACTCCTAGAGTCTCCACCATGGTCCAAGCCATGCAAAAGCTGGACAAGGCAGAATCCTTGTTAACCGATCTTAAGGATCTGAAGAGTCAGCTAAGAATTGAGGATCAGCTGAAACAGCCACAGATCAAGAACAGGATTCTAGAACTCAAAGAAAAATTGGCAAAGAAATGTTGTTCAGAAGAACCAAATGCCTTCTGGCATAGGAAGCAACATACAATCAGACTGCCATACAAAGAAGGATATACAGGTAGGCCCTGCAAAAGCAGAGCAATACCAATGAGCAAAGAATATAGGATATTGTGCCAACAAGAGATTCAGCAACTGCTTAACAGAGGCTTAATCAGGGAATCCACTAGTCCCTGGAATTGCTACGGGTTCTATGTAAATAAAAGAGCAGAACAGATTAGAGGAATTCCTAGGCTTGTCATAAACTATAAGCCTCTAAATCTAGTCTTAGCAGATGACACATATCCAATTCCACATAAAGGAGACTTAATCAGAAGAATTGCAGGAGCAAAGATATTTTCCAAGTTCGATTTAAAAGCTGGATTTTGGCAGGTTGCTATTTATGAGGAAGATAAATTCAAAACTGCTTTTAGTGTCCCTGCAGGACATTATGAGTGGAATGTCATGCCCTTCGGACTCAAAAATGCTCCATCCAAATTCCAGAAAGTCATGGATGATATCTTCAAACCTTATTTTGATTGGATGCTTGTATATATAGATGATGTTTTAATTTTTTCTAGAAATCTTGATGACCATTTTAAACATGTAAATATTTTTATGAATTTAGTCCGAAGAAATGGTCTTGTACTTAGCAAAAAGAAGATGGAATTGTTTCAGACCTCTGTCAAATTTTTGGGACATCAGATTGCTAATGGCCAAATATCTCTACAACAGCATGCCATTGAGTTTGCAGATAAGTTTCCAGATGTCTTAAAAGATAAGACACAGCTGCAGAGATTCCTTGGTTGTTTAAATTATGTAAGCAGTTTCTATCAAGACTGTGCTAGTGACAGGAAACTGCTCAATCCAAGAACTGGTACGAATCCTCCCCCATGGACAGAAAAGCACACCAGGGCAGTTCAGGAAATCAAGGCAAAGGTAAAATCATTGCCTATCCTATATATTGCAGATGTTGAAGCCTTCAAAATTGTAGAATCAGATGCCAGTGATATAGGTTGGGGTGGAATCCTGAAACAAAGGATTGGTGAGGAAGAACAAGTGGTTCAGTATGCTTCAGGTGTCTGGAACCCAACTGAACAGAAATATTCTGTTATTGAGAGAGAGGTAAAAGCTGCTTGGAACTGTATTAGCAAATTTGCAGTTTATCTTATTAACAAATCTTTTCTTCTCAGGACAGATGCCTCAGCCTTGAAGAAAGTCTTGTCCAAAAACATCAAGAAACCAGAAGAAGCAAAGTTTGCCAGATGGCAAGCATTATTTGCAAATTTTGATTTCTCTGTAGAACACATTAAAGGAGAACAAAATTGCTTGCCTGATTTTCTCAGCAGAGAATATCTCGAAAAAGATATTGCACAAGTTATGATGATTATCACTGAATGGGATCCAAGTCAAAAATGTGAAGTCCTGCGGACTATCCCAGATAACCAAGACTGGGAAACATACAAAAACAGCTGGAAGCCTACATGGCAGCTACGGAATACCAAAGTTCTTGATGCAGACCTCCAGCCGCATTCAGACCTCCAACATTATGTCCCAGAAAGAAGAATATATCCAAAAGGAAGAAAATGGATCCATGACATGATATATACTAAAGCAAAAGCTGATGCAAGAACAGCAAGAGAGGCATTAGAGTCAAATTTTCATGACATTGGACGGATTGGTCACCATGGTGACAGCAATACAAGAATCTATGGGGCATACTTTTGCATTTATCGTACAAGAGATTTATGGGAAAATCTTTCATACATCCAACAAGGAGCAAGATGGCCAAGAAATGACCCAAAGATAATATTCCCAGACACAGTTTACAATTTCCAGGATTATAAAAAGTTATGGTGGGACTTTATGAATGTAGATGACAAAACAGATACCCACTATACCAAGCTAAAATTCAGCACAATGGCAGCCTCACAAAATAATCGGCAATGTGAATGGTTCAGAAACTGGTGGACAGATTACGGTGTTAACAGAACAGCTATGGATCCTGTGTACCATGAAGGATTTCAAAGAAGGCACTGTCAGAAGTGTTTTGATTCTAATATTGGAGATTGTTATCATCGCATCTACAATACAGTCAAAGAAATGACAGTCAAAGAATGGGACCCATTCCATATGACTAATTATGCCCTCCATGAATATATGGTAGATCATTTAGAATGGTGCGTGCTAACCAAGGTGCAACATCAAATCATACTGGGAAAGCCAATGATAGTCCGGCGAATATATACCAAGGCTTGTGATGACTTGCTTTACAAGAGGGAAAGATTCCCTGATTTTACTTTATTTTGAATAAGTACTAGTCACAAGGGCTTAATTGTGGCCAGTGTTCCTGTGGGCTTTACTGTTCAAAAGCCTCCACAGTGTAAATATTCTCTCATAGTCTTTTCTCGTGGGCTTTTTGTACAAAAGCATCCACTGTGTAGCCCACTAGAGGCCTGTTTTTAGTACAAGGATCTTTTCTTTCAAAGATTTATCACATGCATTACCCGAAAGCAATGATTCGGCCTGGCCCAAATATTTGTGCGGACGTTGCTTTGATAAAAAGACTGAAAAGAAATGATTCTTAAAAGTCCTTTCGGTCTGTATAATAGTAATGTTTGTCCCCCCTTCTATTACTATATAAAGAAGGGTAAGGCTCATTACGAAGGCATCGGGTCTTAGAGTTATCGAGTCTGAGTTTTGTGTGTGTGTTTGAGTCGAGTATTCTCCTACTCTGCATCTGCGGATATTCAATCCGATCTGCTTGCATCACGAGTAATTACTCAAAGTCCTTAGTTGATTCGAGAAGCCTGCGTATCAGTGTGCTCGGCACTGGTAAGAACCTAAAGTGGCCGAATCATTAGAAGAGTCAAGTCTGGTGTGTAAAATCTGATTCTGATACAGAGCCTAGATCTTGCCAGAAGCCTCTGGTAGTAACTTGCTTATGATTGAGCTGTGAAAAGTCCAGAAAAAGCAAGACTAGTCTGTTTCTGGAAAGAATCAATCTCTGTAAAAGCTCTTTGAGCATTCTGTAAGAACATTTCATTCTGAAATAAAATGAGTATTCCATTTTCATCTTTAAAGACCTCTGTGCATTTATAAAGAATCCGCTGTGATAGTAGTTCTCTCTGAGCTTTCGTCCGAAGTTCGCAGGAAGTTCGCCAAAGGATCGAAGGGACGCCAAGACCGTGTAAGGCGAGGAAGCCGTTG
>APFE030871533.1:188705-248924 GCA_000404065.3 Pinus taeda | reverse complement strand
AACACATAAAACAAGAAAGAGACAGAGACAGATATACGTGGTTCACCCAGTTTGGGCTACATTCACGGAGAAACAGTCAGCCCTTCCTTTTATATTATCCAGCAAACTGAAGAGATACAACCTACAAAAGATCCACTATAATTCCCTCTTTGTTCTCAATCTTCTCTCTCTTCCTCACTCAGAATACAAATCTCTATAGACGCAATACAATCCCCTCGTATATAGCGAGGGGTTGTCGTATAGGGCAAAAAACCCTAAATTAAATAAACATAACTTATATCGTTGTATCTCTGCTTAATGAACGGCCCAAATTGACTACGAAATTACAACATTTTACAAGGCAATTTTACATCTATTTTTTTCTTCAGGGACACTACCCGCGATCCCCCACCATGGGGGGCTCCCAAAAGTCGCAGCCACCCCCCCTGGATGCCCCCCTGCAGCGAATATTTTACGGGTGGCATTGCCGCCCCATTACGAACTGGGGTCCAATGCGGCAATACCTTTGAATAAAAAATATAATCAGGCTCCACACCCAACATATCCAACTAAGCACTTTCCATGTACTTCTAAACAAAGAACTTGCAAGCAAATTGTCTACATAACCAATCTCAACAGCCTCTCTTGGAACTTGACATCAATGATAACCATTACCAATTTGATTAAAATATTATTGTGGACGATCGTCACAATAAAATAAACAAAACTAATCTCTACCAGTCTTTGGTTGACTTTAGAAAAAATGTTGAAATGTTTCCCAAGACAATCCTTTAAGAGGCTCAAAGAGATAACTGCTTCTCTCGAGTTGAAGGTTATTATGACAAGTTTATATGGGAATTTTATTACCAAATTGAGGACCACTTGAGGTTGGTTGGAATAAATTAACTGTGATATCATAGTCAAGCAACGGTGTCCCTTGTCCCCCACCCTTTTCAGCATATACATTGGTAAGCTAGAAGAGTGATTGGAAGATGAAGGGTATTTTGGTCCCATGCTCACTTGTATATTATTTAACTATTGTCCTTTATGATGATGTTATTATTATTTTGCAGTGGATTCCTTACAATATTAGCAAGTAAAAGGATCCTCCAATAATTTTGTTCCAAAATGGGTATGACTGTTAATACCAACAAAACAAAAGTCACGATAACTAAAACTAGAAAGACCACATATGATACTTTCAAATATGACAACCACAACTTAGAGGAAGTTCCATCATACAAATTTCTTAAAATCTATATCCACCACAAATCGACTGGAAATATAGCATTGGGAAAATTATAAATTGAGGATGGAAAGCCTATTATAGACTTGAAAATACTTGTAATTCAATGGATATTTAAATATGGGATAAAAAATATTCTCCTCTTATGGCCATAATCTTTCACAAAGATCAAATTTATTGATTGATGAAGGATTAATTACACCATTTGTTACAAGTGAAGGGCCTATTTATTTAGTGGATCTCATAGAGTGTTAATTTTCTATTAGGACAATATTGTTCTTTGCTTTTCATAATTGAATTTATACTTTTCAGTATTACATATACATTAATCCCATAACTTCATCATAATATTAGAAATTATATAGAAAGAATAATACCATCAACTATGCAGCGAAAAACAAAGGAACAACAGAAAGAACCAACAAAAAAACAAAATTAAGCACACATAGAAACACCAGGATTAGTCAAACCCCACAAGGGGGAAAACCCTTTCAAATTCTTCTTCTTATTAGATTGTCATAAAATATTCATCAAAGAGAGAAATGATCCAAATCTTCAATCACAAAGCTATCTAGCAAAACCAACCAAACAATATCCAAAAGATCCACCCAATAGACAAATTTGCTTCATATCACAATTTTCTAGCCTAAGGTCAATGGTCAAAATCTGCAAAAAAACTATTATTAAAACCCTAGGTCACAGCCGCACATAACTAGTGACTGTGCATGTGACTGCAACCCTTTGGCCGTAGTGAGAAGCCCATCATATGTTTGCGACAACCGAGATATCCATGTTCCAACTCTATGGCCCCAAACCAAAAACCCTAATCCACAAATACGAGCTCAAACGTTACAATTTTAAACCTGTAAGAACAAATTTCCCAAACCAACCTCAGACTTATGTGAGCTAAATAAAAGAAGAGAGAAGAAGAAGATGCTCAATGATTATGTTCAAATGACGTTCACTTGACTTGTATTTATAGGCTGCCAAAGGTATCCAATTTCTCTTTAAAATTGACCTGAACTTTTGTGCACATGTGGGCTTTCATATCAAAAATATTTTTTTTAACCAAATTAAATTCTTTCAAGGGCTAGGACGGGTCTTTCTTAATGAGAAAGATTGTCTAAAGGAGGGAATTTGTCCCTAAGCTACCAAATTAACAATCCCTCTTAGCTAGAGAGAAATTATTGACTGCAACATGCGACCCATATCAAATATCAAATCAAATGTCATCTCTACTCATCTACTCTCATATGCTAAACACCCTTGAATCTAAAAGAAGAGGAATTTGACATTAGATGGGTGATCAAGCTACCACTCTCTATCCATCAAGGGGTCGTTGCCACCACCCAGAATCATCTTCTAGAGGGAGCCAATGCTACTACCCAAGAAACTCTGCCAACAGGGAGGTCAATACTACTACCTGGGAAACTCTGCTAACGAGGATCCCAGTGCTACTAACCAAGAAACATTTCCAATGGGGAGCCCAATGATACTACCTGGGAAGCTCTACTAATGGAGAGCTTAATGCTATGACCCGAGAACCCGTGGACAATAGGAGGGATGCCACTTACCTTATGAGGTAAGGATCACACCTATCCTACATCCTCGCAATAATAGGAGGGATACCACTTACAATAAATGGTAAGGATCATGCCTATACTATTATCTATTGATATTCCCAACATAACACTAAAGAGTCAAGTGGTAAAGCACTTGTATCTATAGCTTGAGCAAGATGTCACTTACTATAAATGGAAAGGGTCGTGCCTAACTCAAGCAGCCAACACCCATTGACCAAATCAATGGGAAATGCATATGCCATCTGAGATATACTCTAACAAATCCAGAAGTCCCTCAACCCCAGGAGCTCTAAGGCTCAATTCCTCACCTTGGGAGCTCATACAGGGGGATAGAGCATACCTCAGTGTCCTCGATTAGCCCAAAACCTTATCTAGGAGGGTTACATCCATCAATCCATGTTGCTCTTTTAAGATAAAAAACATATCAAAGTGCTCATATCTAGTACCAACTTAAACAATTCACTGAAAATATTAATCACACCTATTTATGTAATAATTTCGAGCAATAGTCCTCTATTTTCCTATTCATACGGGACATGGAATAAAATAGTATGTTAGAGAAGATATGTCACAAAAGGATACCTTATTCATTCTTTCTACCTCTCACAGAAGCAATAACCAGAAGCCTAAGCTTGTCTCATACAACAACATTGTCTCAATACATGAAGATATCTTTGTCTCATCCATATATGAGATTCTCTCCCAATCGGATCCACTCTTGTTGTTGCAACATACAATTGTTGTATCAAGGACTTGCTCACACAACTCTTCAAAGAGCTTTCTTAACTGAATTTCCTCATAACTAGTCGAGCAATAGTCCTCTATTTTCCTATTCATACGGGACATCGAATAAAATTGTATGTTAGAGAAAATATGTCACAAAAGGATACCTTATTCATTCTTTCTCGCTCTCACGGAAGCAATAACGAGAAGCCTAAGCTTATCTCATACAACAAAATTGTCTCAATACATGAAGACATCTTTGTCTCATCGATATACGACCTCTCCCAATCGGATCCACTCTTGTTGTTGCAACACACAATTGTTGTATCAAGGACTTGCTCAAACAACTCTTCAAAGAGCTTTCTTAACTGCATTTCCTCATAACTAGCCATGCTAGAAGCAATATACCCTACCTCTGCCATACTTCAATCCATAAACTTTTGTTTATCCAAAATATCATGGTAGATCCCAAGCTAAAGCAACACCTAGATGTGATCTTCCATTCAATAACATTTCCATCCCAGTTAGTGTTGAAGTATCCATGCAGTCTCACATGTCCGAAATTAGTGCATCATACCAAGATCCTTCGTCTTGAACTTAGAGGCTAGCTCCCTCTTACACTCTATCATCAAAGGCTCAATAAGTAGATATTCAACATATAAAACCAAAATCAAAGGCATGCCTTAGACCACCATGAAGTAGAGATTGGACTCAACGCTACTTCTTGTGAATCTAAGCTTCACTGAGTAACTGTCAATACATGCATATAATCCTTTCTTCACCCTGCAAACTAATGTTGCTCAACATATACTTCTTCTTGTAGAATTCCATAAAGAAACGTTGTCTTTGCATGAATTTGGTGAAGTGTCCATCCTTGACTAACAACAAGGGAAACAATAAATTCAATAGTAACAAGCAACGGGAGAAAATAGATAACCATAGTCTCTTCACATCTTGTAATGTATCACAAAGCTAATAACATCATCAAATGATCATCTATTCATGTCCAAAATCCTAACTTCATTCTTCAATCAAGAGAAGCCTCTTCAATAATCATTAATCAATACATCAACCTATCTATTACACTATCATGCATCAACAAAACTGTCAGATCACAGAGTCAAACTCTATCCAGCTCTCACATATATATACATCATAGTCATGACAAGTCATTGTCATATATGACCATGTCATCAAAAATTCATCAACGGTTAGTGTAAACTGACAAGTGTATCTTTATCATAATCACAACATCACTTCTTTATCACATTACTCAACCATTTTTCTTCAGAACCTTAACATCATCCAGTTAGTGCATCCATTTTTATCACATTGTCAAATTTACTATATCAGGATCAACAAGAAGATAGTCAAAAGAACGGGAGTATCAATTATTATCAAGGTTAACATGCTTATCACAAGCATTTAAAATAGTATCAAATTACCATATATCAAAATTAGTCTTTCTATCCTACTTTATAAAATCATGAAATCCACCATGCCTAAAATGTAAGATATTTGCCAAATATCAAGTGCACCAATATATCACATGCACCGAAAATCAAGGCTTATTTCATATGTATGTGATTGGCATGCATGAGTCATTTATGAAGGTTATACTCTCATCATACCTCAAGGCTTAACTTACCATCCAATATTGTAGCTAAATTATAACATGGAAATAATATACTATACATACCTTGTAATATTCAAATACCTTATCAACTTATAGAACTTACATATTATTATTTTCTGATTTTATGCTACTTTATCAACTTTTCAAAATATTTCATAAGGTACCTCTTCCTGTTACAACACTAACTCTCATCTTCTTGCTCTTTTCCTACACCTTCGATTATCCTCAAGAAGGATTTTCTTATCACATCTCATATGGAGGTTAGAAGTTTTCAAATAAATAAATATTCATGTAGGAAGGACCAAAACAATAAATCTAAACAAGAATAGTATCATGAAAAAATAAATCTAAAAGGTACTTATCTTTAACGAAAGGTGGTCGGATTTTTCTCGAACCAAATTTGATGAGTCGTTACTATCCATTATTCATATAACAATGTTGCTTCACTATTTTTAATCATCTTCATCAGCAAACAGGCACAAGTGAGACTATCCCATCTACGGTTACACTGAATCTATCACAAGAGCTAGAAAAACTTCTCACTAATCATGCTAGGGTTTGAAGATTGTTTAACTAAACCCTAATAACCATATTTCCTAGGGCTTCCTTCAATCCCTAGCCTTATTTTAAGTCTCCACTTTCTTCACTTGCTTCTATCAACGATGTCTTCACAAGGGTGATCTTTAATGTCTTTTTTTTCCCAGCTCTGATTCCATGTTAATTTTCTCTTAGTGTAAGATTATTCTTTTATTTGATAATTGTATTTATACTTTTCAACATTACATATACATTTATCTGATAACATCATCATAGCATTAGAAATCATATAGGGAGAACAATAACATCAAATATGAAGTGGAACACAAAGGAACAACAAAAGAAAATCAAAACACACATAGAGACACTAGGATTGGTTAGAGACCAGGGAAAACCCCACAAGGGGGAAAACCATTTAGAATTATTCTTCTTCTTAGATTGTCATAAAATGTTCAAGGAAGAGAGAGTACAATGACCGAATTCTTCAATCACAAAATAATCTAGCAAAATCAACCCAACAATATCCAAGACATGAGCCCAATAGACAACTCTGCTCCATATTAGAGTTTTCCAACCTGCGGTGAGCGATCAAAATTTGCGAACAAATGTTATCAAAACCCTAAGTCACAACCACACATAGCCAGTGGCCATGCATGCGATTGCAACTCTCCCGTCACAAAGAGAAGCTTGTCTTGTGTCGAGATACAACCGATATATCCCTGTTCCAACTCTGTGGCCCCAGACCAAAAACCTTAATCCACATATGTGAGCTCGGACCCTGCAATTTCAGACATATATGAACGATTTCACAAATCAACCTCATAACTGTTCGAGCCAAATTAAAGAAGAGAGAAGAAGCATATGTTTTATGATGATGTCCAAATGAGGTTCACTTGACTTTTATTTATAGGCTTCCTAGGATATCTAATTTCTCTTTAAAGTCGGAGTGAACTTTTGTACTCATGTGGGTTTCCATATTAAAAATATATTTTTCCTTAAGCAAATTAAATTTTTCCAATGCTAGGAGGGATCTCTCTTGATGAAGATGACTACTCAAAGAACGAAATTTGTCCCTGATGCCAAATTAACATAGAGGGAGATTAAGTGGTCGTCATTCAATATCTAGTGAGACTCCCTTCACTATATTTTATATGGACTTGATGCAGGAGCATGTGACTCAGAGGGAAAAGTCTCTCAACTTATTCCAAAAAAATAAAAAAAAATCTACAGGCAAGGGAGTGGGGTCCTTTAGCCTACAGTTTCTATGTTTTTTTTTTTTTTTGTTTAAAAAATAGGAACAGGGTAGAGAATAAAACATGCTAACTTTTTCAGTTAAAAATAGCATAAAATTAGAGAATAAAACATGCTATCTTTTCAGATAAACAAGTTGTAAAAAGCCTTAAATTACTATGTAAAAAGTCTGCTTTTGTAATAGGTAAGGTTATCCATATGAATAAAAATAAATTGGCCCCAAGCTTGTGAAAGAGAGAGGCGGTGCCAGAAGAATCATCATTGAACTTTCCTCTCGGCATTCTTAAGAATTCAATGAATTTCTGTTAGTATGAATGCATGTATTCAATAATTGACTGCGCTGTGTATTAAGAGGTCGAATTGCATCAAATATCCGTTTGATACTTTACTGTGTGTGTGTTAGAACAGTTTAGCTCGTTTCTTTTCATTGTTACGCTGCCGAGACTTTGATTTCATTGTGATATGACAGAGGAGAACTCTGGTTACGCAGAGTAATTATAATACCCTCTTAAGGGAACTGTGGCGACGTGAAACCTTATTCATATTTGTTCTTACCATATCGGTTCGTTTCTTTTCGTTGTGACAGTTACAATTTATTAATTAGATTCACTGGTGTCCGATTACGTTCTTTCACAACTCCAAACTTTCTTGGTACTCTGTTACTGGCGACCCATCAGCTTCAATTAGACAAAATGGATGAATGTGTGGTTTATTTTAAGCGCATATTGTCGTGTATTTGAATGATGAGCAATTACATGTTGTTTCTCAGTGATACAACTTACAACCTCTGCATTCGATGCTACGCGGACTTGATCATTAATATCCGCGACTCCCTTGATAGTAGCACCGGCATCTTGGTATCTGGCAGGGAATCTGGTTAAAGGAGCATCGAGACTATGGTGGTCCCCGTAGGATTTGCATTACGGGAAAATACAAGGAAATACACGTAATCTACTTCAAGCAAACAGATTGATAAGTCTTTATCTTAAAAGATTGCTGGGATATCTTAGTTTTCCAGGATTCGTAAATCATTCACGTGTTTTATGATATTTAGACTAATTGAAGCTGCGAGTGTAATTCCTATGCCATATGCATCATTGCTATATATGTAGAATGCGTTGGTCAGATTTTAAATGGACATATCTTTGATATGATATGCGCTGCACCGCAATTTTGTTCTGAGCCACGACTTCTGTGGAACATCCAGGTTTCATTATTGTCGATTAAGTACAGTTTGTGGGTTTAAGGAAAAGAAATGAAGCTAACAGTGTAATGATTGATACGCCTGAAGCCAGTTCAAGGGAAATTGAGGCGGAGATTAAGGAGATTGCTGTCAAATTAGAGAGATTATTCCAGGACTTAAGTTTTGAGGACATAATATCTCCATAGGTTCGTGTAGAAGATAACAGAGATACAAAAATAATTTATAAACAACAATCTTAAGATTAGGAAAAACACATCCTACTACATCATCTTCATCAAAGCATGCCTTTACCCCATTGAGAGCATGACTATGACTAGGAAACTTATGTATAGTAAGAAGTTAAATAACATGGACGAAATTAGGTCTCCTAAAATTTCTTTAACTCTAGCGAAATCCAGCACCTTCAGCTCAAGTGGTGATAGCAGAAGGATGCCCAACACTGGCTAGAGGACATGGAGTTAAAAAAGGAGATTATTTTTGCAGAATTAGAATAATACTAAAAATATTATTGCATCAAAATTTAAGGATAAATTGTGGGGTGATAAGGAGTTAGAGGGACATATAAAATTAGTATATTATAAGGAAGCGATCAATCCAAATCACGAAAATCGACATCTCTCTATCTTGACAAGAAGAAAATAAAAATTGCTAAAATAAGAACAGATTATCACGATCTCCATGGTGAAACTATGGCATTGATCAATTTCAAAAACATCATGACATGAAAGAGCCTACAACATTTGTTACAGTAAAATGATTGAATATTAGAAGCCTAATTTCTCCTAAATTTTCCTAGTTATCCTCAAATTACATCTAAATTTCAAAATGTTTTTTGATACTACTAACCCTCTTACTCTTTTAATTCAACAAAATATGGCTATCATGGAATGCTTTTCTTAATTATTTTGCAACATAGAAATAAAATTCAAAGTGTTATATTCTTTAATTATGATAACCCATTATGGTCTTAGTAGAGATTAATAAATCATTTTCATCACATCACCATGAATAAGTTGCATCAATTCATTTAAATATTGTTTATTTACATAAATAATTTCCAATATAAATTTTAAATGAATTTTAAATCAATTCATTTAAATAGGGTTCATTTATTTACATAGTTTTAAAGATATATTCAATTGGATGGGTTAATTTCAATACTTAAAAACTGTAAAAGGTAAAAACATTAAAGTCAAAATTTCATGTTAATTACCCTTTATAAATATGATGGGCTTATTAGTATACTTATTCCGATGAAAAACTATCTTCTTATAGCAAATGAATAAAATAATAAATAAACCTATCATCATGGAACACATCAAATATGGGAAACTTCATTCATTAAGTAACTATAAAGATGTAAGTTGTTTTAAAGGCATAGCGACAATTTGGTGAGAATAACAACTGGTATATAGGCATAGCGACAATTTGGTGAGAATAACAACTGGTATATGATTTTTCCTATTTAAAAAAGACGCTGAAGAGGAATGATTAATTTTGATATCTGTCTTGAAACCTTACCATTTATGTGATCGAGTCTCATGCCTGTCCTACCGTTTATGTGATTGAGTGTCATGCCCGTCCTACTCAAACTATTGATGTTATTGAAACTTGAATTACATAAACATGTTTTTTGGTATTTGCACTGAAGAACTAGCAGCAACCACCTTTCAAGAAATGCGGCATCATTCATAATGAATACCAATGTCTTCCCAATGAGGACTTCCTCTATGAATAGCCCCGGTGGTTGGGAGGTTTCATGATAACCTCCCCACCTGGTTTCCAGTTGCAAAACATGACGATGTTGTTTTGAAAAGGGTTTTAGATATTTCCATAAGCAGGTTGCAAAACATGATGTTGTTTTGAAAAGGGTTTTATATATTTCCATAACCAGGTTTCCTCATTATTGAAAAACAAAAACAAACCTTTTTTTGGTTGAATTGAATTTCATGTTACACAAACTCCTCGGAAGAAAATAATGCTTAATTTTGTGGAATTTATTTTTTATAGATTTTAAATGAATTATAAATCTATCACATATTTTGATAAGTAATTCAGAAGAGAAAAAAGAAGAAGATTTAACTAAACTCGCAATCCAAAAGTTAAGTACTACACCTAAGCTTGTTATCAAGGTATCTTCAACTTCCAATTAAATTCGTCATCAAGGTATTATAAACCTCTAATTATAATCTAATCCTCTCCTCATAGTTCACTTTCCATGAGATCCTTCCATGTTGCCCAATTTCAATGAAGTTGGCATTTCCAGGGACGAACTCCCATCATTCTTTGCTACTCTAATGGTTGAGATGATAAACACTAGATTTAATATTTAATCTTTTCTCTATCATTTTATAATTTTCTTTATTTCATTTTAAATATATATAATTTTAATTTATATAGAACTTTTAATTTATTTATATTTCATTTTTTTCTTTCCATGAAAATTGAAATAGCCTGAGATTGAATAGCTTGAGATGTTAAGTCTATGGAGAATAACTTGATATCTTCCAGGAAAATATTTAGATTAATGACGGTAAAAAAAATAATTTTATATTATTAAATTGATGTAAAAAAAAAAATATATTGATTACATATATAATATAATTTAAATATGATTAAATTTTAAAAAGTTATTTAAACAAATAAATAAAAAATTGAAAAATTACTATTAACGAGATTTTTATTTAGCATGTTAATATATGGATTTTCAAAAGTATACATGTAATGGATTTTTAAATATACTTATATAATTTGAGTTTTCAAAAATTATAATTATAATTCTGAAAAACTGTTTCTTAATAAGGTATTTATTAAGTTTTGAAAAAAATTAATGTATTAAATAAAATTTTTAGAAAAGAATATATCATTAAAAAATAACTCAATTCATTTGAAATTCATTATTGAATTTTTTTAAATCAAAATAAATATATCTAAAATATCAAATCTCCATTTAATGTATAGAATGATACATTCTTATGCATTCACACTCTATTTAAATATTAACACATAATTAAGTAGAAATTTTATCTTTTAAACTCTTAATGGTATCTCGAACTCTTAATGGTAAGTAATACATATATGATGATTCAACTCGTATATTAAAGTTCGATAACTTTTTAAAATATATAGGAGCATAAGGTACATCCATGAATGTTTCTCAAGTCTAGTCTGGTCTTGTCAATCATCTTCCAAATAGTGAAACCCTCTTCCTCTGATACAATTCTGTCTTTGCATAAATTCTATCAAATTTTGAAAATCTTTAATGTTCAAATCATTTTGTTTTTGCATAAAATCTAATTTTTTTATCACATTTTGAAAATTTGTTATGTTCAAATCTTATAACTGTTTAGCACATTTTGAGAAACACTCTATTCCTTTGATACAATTTTTCCTTTGCATAAAATCTAACTTTTTAATCACATTTTGAAAAGCTTTTATGTTCGCATCATTTTGTCATTGCATAAAGTCTAATTTTTTTATCACATTTTGAAAAAAAATTATGTTCAAATCTTGTGGGTTTCCTAGTACACCTCCCTTGAGACAGTTTATCACCATATTTCAAATGGATTTAAATACCAACCAATGAGTCACTTTAAAACCAATTCCTTAGCTAGGTTGGTTTTGAACCTCTAGTACCAACCAACTAGCCTAAGTTCAAATCTTATGGTCTCTACAGCCAACGTATTTATTAACATGGTTCTAATTGCCAACCAATGTTTCATAATAAAATGATTTATTTACCCATGTTCAAATATTATATATACAGTTCACAAATATCTTAATACAATGCTTAGCCCAACAATGAGTCACTATTAAAATCATTCAATTAGTTATAAGCCAATAACATAAACTAACCAAACAATTTTCAAATATAGTGATATTCATACAATGCATATATCTTAACACAATGCGTGACCTATATTACAAATGATTTAACTTCTAACCAGCCCCTATATTACAAATGATTTAACTTCTAACCAACCAACGCCTTTTAGTATAACTTAACAATTAGATTAACTATAAATTTTCAATACCAGTTCTAATTCAAATTCCATATATTATATACCTTAAAATTATTTTATATGATAGGTATATAATTCAATATATATATTTATATTTATTTAATATAAATAAAATAACGTGTATACAAATTGATAATAAATTAAAATTAAAAATTTTAAACTCATAAAAGAAATTCATAATAACTTTTTACATTAAAAAAATAAAAAAAAATAATATAAGTGAACAATAAATTATTATAAAATGAGGAAAGGAAATTTACTTAACTTAACACACAAATATGTACTAACTTGTTATTAGGAAATTAATCATAAGAAAGAAAAAGAAAAGACAGGATAAAAAAACAACCCAACAAACAGATTTGAGTAAAAACGTTACTACAGAGAAGGAAATACCTCGTCAGCATGCCCATCATTTGTATCACGGTGTTGGACATTTGTATCACGGTGCCTCTCCAACATTTTCTGCATGCTTCACACAATACAAATACAATGTAATATCAATTATATTTTATTTTAAATATTAATTTTAATTAAGAAAAAAACAGAAAATGATTATTTTATATTATTATAATTATTTTAATATAATTTCAAAATTTATATTATAATAATTTTTAAACAATAAAGTATAATATGTTAAATAAAAAGATAACAAGAATGGGCGTTAAGAAAATGTTCGTAGAAGGAGATGATAGAAAATGTAGATGATAAGGACTAAAATGAGGATAATGATGAAGGAAACAATGGTGATGGTGATGGTGATGGTGAAGATGAAGAATTATTTGATTTGTTTTTGAATAATTATTTGATTTGTTTTTTAATATTATCTATGTTGCACTGGTTTTCGAGACATGAGATCCTGAGATAAATAGGGAATAACCCAAAATTTTCAGGGAATCTATATATATCAATGATATTAAAAATTTAGAATTCACCATAAATATTTTGTAGTTGTTTCAAGATTGTAGGCATTAGAAGATATATTATATATTACTATGGAGAGAATTTATACTTGACAATCCTGAAAAAATCTAGTAATTCAGAATAATGTTGGGTGACATTCTATTATTTGCCACTAGACATGAAAAAACAGTTTAGCTTTAGGAAACTTTAGTGTAACTATTTTCAATTTGCAATAAAGTCCATCAAGGGCTTACAATATGGAGAATTGTCCTCATAATAATTATTATTTCTCATATGTCTTGTTGATGATGATTATGTCAAAAACCTAAATGACATTCACTTCTAGATAGCATTTGCAAACTTTTATAGCTATGTTGAAAACCACTATAAAAAACTTTAGTTCTGTAAAGATATTAGATTTACCTATAGACTAAGAAGGTAGTTGAATAGGAAATTATTCAAACATTTAATAGCCAACCCAAGTCACTACTATCTCGTTATTGTCATAATGCTTGAGGTGAGGATGTTGGAAGCTTTAGAACTTGAAGGACTCCTGAAAACCCATTTACAACATGTAAAATCCAAGATGACTCGAAAAGTATAAACCAAACTAATAATAAAAAGTATCGGCTATCTAAAATGTCGCATTATGTTTTCTTAACATGGAGACTTTGTTTGTTGTAGTGTTGTTGCTGAAAATATGATATTTAGAGGACCATAAATTAAAATTGAAACCCATCATACAAATCTCATGTTTTGAGTTACAATCGTACAACAAATTTAGATTCATTGCAAGACAAAAATAATGGATAGGGAAAATGATTATATTGTCCAATCATCAATATCTATAATTGTGAAAATAGAAGATATACTTCCTACAAAATCCCTGAAATATACCTATAAATAGTTTGAAATATGCTCAAAACATTCCTCAAATATATTCGTAACGACCCTAAAATCTTCCCCGAACGTCCCAAGGATGGTTAGCAGGTTCTTGGTGAAGTTCGTAACAGTTTGGGGATGTTTCCCAAAGGTCCATAAATTCCTAAAATGTTGAAACACATGGTATTCAAGTTTTTTGGGGGGACGAGTCCCCGTTAAACATATCTTTACATATTATAAAGATCAATATTATTATATATACCATGCGATTGGGTGTTTTTTTTTCTAACCCATCATTAAAGTTTCAATATGAAGGGCACAAGGTTTTAATTTAAGAATATATTTCTTAAAGATTAGAACAACTGAAATATTATCCATATTTTAAAGATAAGTTTTTTCCAGCAATCAACTTTCTTTGCACAATGTGATCCCTCTTTGGTCCTTTGGAAGTTTTTTCCAGCAATCAACTTTCTTTGCACAACGTGATCCTCCTTGGTCCTTTCGTCAGCTTAGGTAAAAGAAACTATGATGCATTTAGGTCACATGATTTACCCCACTTCATAAATCAAGGGACAATCTATTATCACCTAAGATTGCTTTGTTGTTCCATTTTGAGTAATTGTACCCAAATATCACTTTTCCATGCCTAACGTTCATCCAATACTTCCCAAGCACAACATTACCCCGAAAAAACATATTTTTTTCATTATTTCCCAACCTTTTAAATTTAGTTGTGCTATTGAAACAACATGTTAGTTATTTGTAGAGCTCATTAAAAATTAAAAATTAAATATTATGATTAAATATTTAAAGTCCTCTTTGACCACTATACAAAACAATGTTAAGAGGGTTCTCCACCATACACCCGTAAATAAATTTATTAAGGTTACTAACTCGTAAATTTCCATCTAAGAAAGATTATGCTACTAGAATACCACTAGAATGTTGATAACCCTACTCTTGATCTCCTTTTTTGGTTGTTCTAATTCATCTTTAATTTTTACTATATCCTTAATTTTTGTATCCTTGACGCATTTATTAGAGAATAGTTTTTCAAATGCTTCCTAGCTGACGTTCTATATAGTATCCATGTAAAACATCCTCCGACACTCATAAGCGTCACTAATAAAATTATGGGTTGCAACTAAAGAGAATTAGTAGATTCCTTTACCATCCTCAACCATTTTTTAGAATTAATTGTACGTTTATCCTTATCTCCACCAAATTTTAGTATTGCCATTACTACTTAATGGAGATCTAACCTAAGCCCTCAAATTATAACTTTGAAATATTAACAAAAATAATCTCAAACATTTTTCGTCCTTTTCCAAATATATTATTATATGTGTTTTCTTCTTGCCATCTTTTGAATCACCTCAATTGGACATCCCAATCAAAAGTTATGATAGTTGGAAGTTAGCATACATTTTAAAACATTTATGTGGAGTCTATCCTTATGGTCAATCCTTCTTTTGTTGTATTTTTAAATTTTACATCCTCTGAGTTCGAAATTTCATCTTGTAGTACTCTAATACATCTTCTCTGCAATCACATAGGTATGAAAAAAATACTTTCCTAGTGAATGCTATGGTAACTTTTGCAAAACTTCCTAAATTTTGGCCTCTTCCTTAGAGAAAACTTATACAACGTGCTACATGTCAACCTTTTTAGCTATTCTTATGAAATTTTTACTTGAGCTACCTCAATGCTTCTCCTAAACCCCCCTAATAAGTTTCACAATTTGAAACACTGTGAAAAAATTATAGTGAAGCTGCCAAATTGACTTCTTCAATATTGATTTCAGGACCATTTACAAATCCTAACATCCATAGAATATATCTTCATGATTACAGTGAATTAGAGACTTAAATGTTAACCACCTCTACTATTATGTCTCTCCTTAGTGTTCACAACATTTTGTGGCTTGAAGATTTTGAAAAAAAAGTTTATAACAAACGTTCCAGGATCACTTGTTTGAAATTGATTTCATGACCATTCAAAAACCTTAACTTCCACAAGGTATTTCTTTGACATTAAAGTGGACCAGAATATAATTTTTTTACTGGTTATCCCTTGAGACTTTTTATCAATATTCTAAAAATTTCATGGTTTAGATCTCCCTAGAAAAAAATGGAGAAATTCCAAGATTGCTAATTTGAAATTTGTTTCAAGACCATTCACAAGCCCTAACTTCCACAAAGTATATCTCCAAAAATATAGTGAACTAGAATAAAAAACTTTACTAGATGTCAATGAGATGTCTTCTCAATTTGCTCAATTTGTCAGAGTCTAAATATGCCCCAAAAAAGTATAGAGAAAGTTTAGAGATGACTTGTTTGAAGCAACAAAATTGTAGGATCATAGTTCTGATACCAAGTCATTTTCCAAAGATATATAAAATTAGAAGTACACAATATGTCCAACAATGTGGTCGTGGAGCACAACATCAATATAGATAATGAATATGAGTTATGCAATAAATCTATAAAGAATATGAGAACCTCTTGCAAATACCAATTACATTAATACATCCCAATCCATCTCCTCAGTAATGATTATATTAACTTCTTGTGGCCAGCAACAACCCCCTTCTTATTTAGTTTTATTACTAATACTTAATAAGTGGTGACCCTTTATCGAAAAATTTAAAAAAATAAATAAGTACTTGTATTCCCTTTTAGAATAAATATTACTATCATAAACTTAGGAGAATACTCGAAAAATAAAAAAAGATTTAAGTTTTATGATAAGTTCGAACAAAACCATTCTCTCAATAAAAAGCTTCGCATCGCAAAAAGGTAATGGATAACATCCTATAAACAAACTCCTAAGATTGCGAAATCGCGATGCAAAATCATGCACTGAAGGCACTCATCGCATCGCAGTTTTTCATATGCTTCAAATATCACTTAAGGTCAAATACCTCAAACCGCCGATATGCAATGATGCGTCTCACAAATCACATTTCGCATAAACATATGGTAATAGATGATTGTCACACGCAACGGATCAGCAATATTGCGATCTACGATATTGCGAAGCAAATCGCAAAAACGCTTTATCGCAGATCTGCAGGGCTCGTTGTTCAAAAACGTTTTCCCATAAACCGATGCCGAGTCAAGTGCATTAATGTTAATTTAATGAGTTAGTTGATGATCATTAATGAAATATGGTTTTGATCTAATCGAGGGGCCATTTCACGTAGGGTGGTATATTTTATATGATTTCAACATTTAAAGCTTTCCCGTCACCTTTTTCTTATCATTACTCTTACCTTATCCGCAAATTGCAGGAGTGAAAAGCAGAGAGGTATACATAGTAGTGTTCAGAATATTATGGGAAAGAAGGGAAAAGCTCCAAGTTCTGAAGACAAAGAAATGACGCCCTTATACACAGACACCACCTGCAACAGAGATGTCGGCGTTACTACTTGGGAAGGCATGCACAGTCTACTCGAGGAAGAAAATCCCAAAGTAATGGAAGTTATAGAAACTGCAGACTCACATGGGCTGTCTGAGGCGTCGATTACAAAACTAGCATGCTCGTTCTTGCACCGGATAGCGGCGAGGCCCACGATTCTTTTATACACGAACATGGTCAAATGGGTACTGGATAGTGCTGAGATAACAGACAAACAATTTAAGACTCAGAACCAAGGACTCATTGGATCGTTCATTTCACAAAATTTAAGGCATATATACCCTCTAACAGAAATGCGCAAAAGGCGAAAAGACGTGCAAGAGGCGAAAAGAGCACTAGGGAAGCCCGGATCGAGAAACGGAGGCAGTTTTCGATGCGCGATTAGCGCTAAGCACTAATCGTGCACCACCATGCAAAACCCCTCGAAATGAAAAGCTTTTGATCACTCAATCGCCTATAAGCCTAGAAAATTGTAGGAAAGAATGCTAAAGGCTAAAGGCAAAACCCGAACTAGAAAAACCAGTAGATTTACCAGAGATATCTTTAAAAATGGTATGTAAATATCTGATCATTTACACCGCATCTACAGACAAGCTGGAGACAAAAGGCTAAAAAAAAGCAGAGTCTATCAAAAGGTTAACCAAGTTGAATTAGGATTCTTACTGGAAATACTTGGTAAAACCACACAGTCAGTGCATGACTCTCAAATGCATCACTAACTCTGCTGAGAAGATGGTGCCAGCTCTTGCTGATTCCATTTTGGCAGGACAGCTAAAGTCGGAGGTCAGCGAACCAACTCTCCTCAAGCCAATGCTGGATGCTTGCGACTACATGGAACAAATACATAGATAGTTAATTGCCAGATTCAGTTTTAGTTTTAGTTTTGCTTTATTTTTGCCTAAGATGAGGACGGTCATTTAAACCGCCTCCTATATTTTTGTAATAAACTATTTTTAGATTTAGCTAGTAGTATTTTAACCCTTCTCATGCATTTAGAGAAGGGTCTTGAAATTTGTCAAAAACTTGTCCTCAAAACATGCACTTCTGCACCCTCCGAAGAGGTTTTGATGAATGAATGGAACAAGGTTTATTGATATCTATGTTTAATATCTACTACTAAAATTGCACTTTTGCACTCTTAGTAGATGTTGAATTAAAAAGAGATAAATCATTATTGCTGAAGCTCATGAGTAGAACTTGTTATAAATGGTACTTTTATCTCTTAACGATTACTGCTTATGTGTTAAGGTGACATCCATATTAAGTTATTTATATATGAATGCTTGAGTTATCATTTGACACTTCTGTACGGTGATAGATCTTCTATCTATGCTTAATATATGACTGACTTATTATGCGAAATGCTTTTCACAATTGTTTCGTCTAACTTTTCATACGAAACGGTTTATCTTTATTGAATTTTTTTCTCATGGCAATTGAATGATATTTATTACCAATTGCCATTAAAAATTATTTTAGATCGCATAACTGAAAGATAAAATCTTGGGTTAGTTCTTTAGAATTAGATATTTCTATTCATTAGAATACAATTGCATTTTGTTAGATTAGATTTAGAATAAAAGCATTTTACTTAGGAGTTATTAGAAAGGAAATATCAATTCTCAACACACACACACATGAATTAGGAAACTGGTCCTATTTCTCCAGTCAGACACACCATCCCAAATGGAAAAGGCGCTGCTAACCAAGGTCCGGACCGGGTGGGTATCCCCTTTGTTGTATACCCGATTTTCGGGGCTTCAACATAACTCTATATATCCTTATTCACGCATTTCTCGTGTGGTCACTTTATTGCTAGGTTGGCCCTATCACATATACATTTAAATATTATATGTACATTTAACCCAATCTTTCCACCCCTTGGGGTCATGCCATAGAAATTTAACCTAATATAGGTCCTCCTTGGGGTTATAAAATTCAAACTTTGTACTCTTCTAGGATATAATTCTAAGTTTAGGAATTATTGGCTCCCAACTACCCTCTTTCCATTTGGGCAAATGTTTTCTTGGTTTCATTTTATGTGCACCATTTGTCAATTGGGCTATTTTTATCTTATGCTAATTTGATAAAGTTTTATGGTTTCATTCTTCATTTGCCTCTTTTATATCTAATAGAGTTATGCCTTCGAGAATATCTATGCAAAAATTTATATTAACTTCTTCAAAAGGTGGCACAACAAATCCTCTTTGTCACCATCTAACAAAGATGGATTGTAGAGATTTAAGTGATATGCATTGAACATTAAATGAATTCCAATGCATGGTAAAAAAATCAATTTGAGCACGTTCTCTTTGATATACTTGATGATGGTTTATGTTTTATATGTAAGTGACTTGATTTTCTTGTTATAAATACATCTTGATAGCCTATCTCTTACATGATATTGGTGATATTCTTCGTGTTGACCATGCATAGATTAAATGGATTTCTCATGTGCAACAAATTCCTTCGTCATTGTTGCTCAAGATTAGATGTCGCATAATTAGTTTATCGTCGGGTAGGAATCCAAACCACTCCTAAAATGGCGAAGGTTTTTCTTCTTTCTATAATACAAGATTATAACAATGTCACACATAATATATATTAGTAACCCGTCTTTATATGTAAACAAATGAAACTTACGAGAATTTAAAAACCTTGATGATGATGTTTACTATTAAAATCAACTATGAGCAACTTTGGTCTATTGGACCTTAAGAGACAAAGGTAATCAATTACTTACCTTTCCTTAGAATTTTATTTCTACGAATGAAAAGATTGAAAAGGAACTTCCAAGGTCTCTACATTTTTGAAGGGCTAAAAGGTAAGGAACATTGGTATTATAGAAAATATTATGAAATTGATATCCAATGTGGGTGCACACAAAACATTTTAAGATAAATTGATTTTAATACTTCACCTTCTTAATCTGACAAAGATTAAAAATTATTTCATCTCATGGAATTTTAGAGATTATCTAATGTTTTTTATTCACTATGTATATTTGCATTGTTTATTCTTATTTTAACATGTGATTTTCATATTTACATTAGTTATAATAGAAATTGTGTGAATGTCTTGGTTTTATAATGCCAGATAGGGGCATTCATGGGAAACAAGGTCGTGTTCCCTACAAACCTAACAAAGGCTAATTTTCACTAGTAGGTTATAAATCAATCAATATCTTAGTTAGTTCAGTAGCTCAATCACGTGCGGTTGTTGGAGATACAAAATGAGGACGACATTAGGCTTTGTTTAGATAGTTGTTCACAATGTTTTGTGTGATATTGAAAAGAAAAAAAGCATGATCCTGAGACTCTAATAGTCCTCCTACAAGCTACAAATTGTAACTAGAACTTCCAATTTTCTCAACAGATGGTGATGAAATCCACCGAAGAACATCCTATGGTTAATAGCATCTTTATAGTAGCTCATTTTCTCTTATCCTCTAATGCTTTATTACATAAAAGTTTCTCCATAAATTTAAATTTAGCTATACTTTGAATGGTATCAATATACTATAAGGTGACTTCCCATATTCCTTAATGATTTGGCTAATACTTTACATCTTCATGGTAGCCAATCTAAAGCCTTAGATGTCATTGAATGGAGTTTGAAGAAATTTGAGTAATCCATTTATATTTCATGGTAATTATCTTATGATTGTACCTTAGGTACTAAGTCATATCCACACTTTTAATCGGGATAAGACCCACTGTTATGTGGATAGGATAAAGCATATTGCTTTTAATTTTAATATTATTAGTGATAAAATGATTTTGGGATTTGATTAATATTTCTCCACAAATGTTTAGAGATGTCATCAACTAAAACTTTATATCCATATAAGCTAGCAAGAGTAACAAGAATCTCAAAGAGCATCTTATTTTTCCCAAGGTTAGAGATCTATTCATATTTAAGTGTGCTTTCAACCCTCTATTCATTCTTTCTTCAATGCTAGTTATCTAGTTAAGGTTGTTGGAACCTAGGAAAATATTGAGAGGGGGGGCGAATCAACATTGTAACAAAGGTCACCAATTTATAATTTATTTTCATTTTCAGCACACTATCAATTAATTCAACAATTTATAAGCACGATAAAATCAAACTCAATAGAACACACAAAAAGAAAACTTTAAATTTCAGAAATGTTCTTCAATTATATTAATGGAGCAAGCTACAACTTGCTAATACAATTTTGGCTACAACTAGTAGGAAGCTTCAACTCCCTAGTTCTTCAACTACCACTGAATGGAGCACCTACCCCTAAAACTTCTCTAGCACCATTTGAAAGGAGCACCAACCCCTCAAGACACTCAAAGATTCAATCTTACATCCACTTTCACACTCAAAAACTTGAATTCCCCCTCTGCTTTTCAAAACAAGTGAATCTCTCAACCGCCAACACCTCCAACAATCCTTAATTACTAAAAACACCATACCAACAACTCACTGCAAGAAAACTTCTGTCTCAAAAAATGATTGCTCCCACTCTGCTAGATCAAGCCTTATTTTATATATTTTTATTTATTATTTATTTTAGGCTCCAAATTTATGTATGAAACCATATTTTTTGCCTTTGTTTTTCTTACCTTGGTCTTCTACACTTTTGCAAGTCATTTCCAGCTTAAATTAACCTTCACTTTATTTTCTACCCCCAAAATTGCTTGTTTTTTCTAATTCTATGTATTATGGACTTGAGAGAGTTTAGCAGTCCACCTGCTAAACTTAACTGTGTTTATATATGGCTTAACAACCAAAAACTGGTAGTTCCGCTATCTTTGCTTGTTAGCACCCTCTGCGGGCTCCTTTTCCTTGTCTTCTCCCATAGAACCAGTCTCTGTGACCATTAGCTTGAGCCTTGGGGGTTAATCCCCTTTTAAACTCTGTTGAGGCCACTTTTTTTTCTTTATTAATGGCTCCGCGCTGTTGGTCATAACGCTTAGCTATTGGAGCCCTTTGCGGGCGAATTCCTTTGCTTTATGCCCTTTCTTTCTTTGGTCCCACCTCTATGAGGGGTGACTAGGCTCTCACCACAAGGCCACCACTAAGCTATGCCTAGAGACTTCACGACCCTTTAACTCCACGCCCTTGGTTTCTTTGCGAAATTGACCAAGGCTTGGGCTTATTCCGACGCCCCCTATATCTTGACCATTTCTAGTTGTGTCACTTTTTGAAACTGTTGGGGTCATCCGTTAGGATGTGTTGTCTTGGTGGGCACTGCTTCTTGCTCCATCCTATTGGCTACGATTGTCTATCTGTTGATCCACTGTGTCTCAACTCCGCCGCAACAAATCATAACTCTATTATTCGCTTGGCTGGGCCTTACAGGCTGACTTGTCTCTGTGGGTTTCTCCCTGTTCTAATTTTATTGGTTGCTCGTCTATCCACATGCCACAGTGTCATCTCTCGATGTGTCCTGACACCTCTATCTCTTGGCACTTTCACCTCTTGCACTTTTCATAACCTGTCGCGGTCCTATGTCAGCATGACGTCACCTCTAAGATATGTCGTTCTTTGAGTGGTGACACATGTCACTAAGAAAAGGGCCACTTGGGTACTCAAAAACACCATATCTGTATGCCAAGTGTCCAGCTCCAAGTGGTTCTGTTGACATCATCATCCACTGTTGCCTGAGCTAGTCATGAGCTGACACTTGTCCAAGAGAGAGAGAAAAGGTCCTCTGTGGCCTTTTTTTCGTAGATTTCCTGTGTATTTGATTTTTGGCCTTCCCATCATTTTTATTTGAAATCCACTGGGTTTAACACCACACTTGAGGATATTGATGTTTTCGGAGAGGTATCCCTTGGAATAGCTCTTTGTCATTGATTTGTGCGGTCAACTTGTGCAGGAAACCTCTTCTGGGACCACAAAGCCCATTTACAGGGTGGTCTCTAGTGTTGACGAATAACTACCATGTATCCAGATGCTTTCCTCCAATTCAATTCTCTAACACTTGCGAGATTTTGAGATCTGAGGTCTTCCCGTTGGTATTATTTGGTCGGTAGGGTCCTCTCGACCGTCCTTTCATTGGACAATTCCGAGTTGTCACATGTAAGCACTTTAAGCTTGGACCTTCCCTTTATGTCCCAAAGGTTGCATGTCGAGGTAAACCTGTCATGTTAGGTCCCTAGAATACTAGTGTATTCCCTTATATTATTGCCATTGTAGCCCCTTATTGTTATTGTTGTATCCATTTTGTTCCCATATTGTTATTATTGTGCCCCATAGAAGCCCACTATTGTTATTGTTGTTCCCTTACATTATTATTGTTATGTAGGCTTTGATTATATTGTGACCCCTTAGACTCCTATATGTAGAAAGGATGCCTTGTCATTTGTATCATCCAAAAATTGTTCATTTGTGTAATGTAAAGGATGTTTTCCCCTCAAAGAGACTGATTTTGAAGTTGTTGGTCTATCTTTTCTTCTATTATGTGAGTTGGTTGCATAACATTTGGTATTAGAGCTTTGGATTCTAGGGTTTCACTACTTTAAACATGGCTTCATAGCATTTTCAATTGTAGATCTGAACTTACAGAGATACAAGAGATTCAATATCGAGATCCTACAAAGAGAAAAATGTGTGTAATATTTTTAAATTTTTTTCATAAGTTTGGTTTGAAAAATTAGTTTGAAGGAATTCAAATGGCATAGTGAAGCATAATTATCATTAATTGATGCTCTGAAGAAAGAAAATGGAAACACCTAGTAAGCAACCTAAAATCTCTAGCATGGCCGATGAAGAAGAGGAAGAAATGCCACATGATATATTAAAATTACGAGACCAAGTGCAACAAATTTCATACTCACAAAAAGTAACAGAAACTAAGATGGATAGTTTAAAGAAAGGCGTGGAAGCTAATATGGATGGTTTAAAGAATGACATGGAAGCTAAGATGGATGGCGTGGAAGCTATAAGATGGATGGTTTAGAAGTAAACATTGAAGATTTGAAGAAAGACATGGAAGGTTTGAAATGAGATTTGACAAAGTTGCTACAAGAAATGCTTCCTAATGGTGAAAAGGTAGTACAGGAAACTCATAATGAGAACAAAAGAAATGTTATTTATGATTTCATAGACGCTAGCATTGGATTGAAGACGCACCATGTTCCAAAGATCAATATGAGGAAGTTTGATGGCAACGATCTCGTAATATGGATACTACAGATGAAGCAATATTTCGATCTCTATGATGTGCAAAACAAACAAAAGGTATGCATTGTGACTTTATATTTGGAACTTAATCAGTTTGAATGGTATCTATGGCTTTTCCTTAGTAAACAAATTGTCACTCGGACAATTTTTACGGAAAAAATGATAACACATTATGAGGATATAGAAAGAAACACATTTTTTAGCCAATTGATAAATCTCAAACAAAAGGGTTCAATGGTGGAGCACATTGAGGACTTTCAAAAATTGAATACAAGGGTAAAATATATTCTAGAGCAGCATGGGATTGATGTGTTCATAGGGACTTTAAAGGATAGCATCCAACATGAGGTTTGGCTTTGTGAATCTGATTCATTGGAGAAGGCATTCAGGTTGGCAAGAAAAAATGAAAGAAAAATTATGGCAACAAGGAATCCTACCAATCACAACCATAAAGATGGAAGTGTTGTTGCCCCTAGCCTTCCACAACCTACAAGGTTGACACCACAACAATTGGAAGAAAAAATAGAAAAAGGACTTTGTTAGAGTTGTGATAGAAAATACACTAAAGGGCATAAGTGTGCTGAGAAGACATTATTTTACATAGATTGTCAAGAGGAAGAAGAAAGGAACAAGAAACATCAAAATAAGTGGATACACACCAGGAACAAACCCTAGAGAAAGAAGCAATGAATCTAGCCATATCTTGTAATGGATTGGCCTGAATTACCACTCCTCAAACTATCAAGATAGAAGGACATATCAAGAAGAAAAAGGTAACCGTGTTGATTGATTAAGGCAGTACCCATAATCTTATTCATTGTAAGATAGCCAAGGAATTGAATTACTTCCTATATCCAACACCACAATGTCAAGTGATGGTTGCAAATGGAGGAACCATACATTTCTCTTGAAAGTGCCATAATATCAAGCTATCCATGGGAGAATATGCGTTGAATAGTCCAATGCTTTCCATTCCAATGGGTGGTGTTGATGTTGTACTAGGAGTCCAATGGCTACAGTCTTTGGTAGGATAGATTTTAATTTTCAAGAAAAGTTATTTCAGAAGGAAAGGAAGTTGAATTAATGGTATCGTAGGGAAACCAAGAAATATAATCAACTCTAATGACATGACAAATATTCTAAAGGAATAACGTGGCGAAATTGCACTATTATGTTCACTATATGTTCCCACATCGAAATCATCTATTGTTCCAGATCTCCAAAAAGTCTCGGAAAATCATGCCAAGGTATTTGAGACTCCCAAAAGCCTCCCACCTATTCGTGATCATGGTCATGCTATTCATTTGATTCCAGGAAGTTTTCCTCCGAACATCATGCCTTACTCATATCCCTATGCCCAAATGAGTGAAATTGAATGTATGGTTTCAGAAATGCTAGAGGCTGGTATAATTCAATGACAACCTAGTCGAAGTTCTTTCTCTGCTCTAGTAGTATTGGTGCTCAAGAAGGATGGATCATGGCGCATGTGTCCGGATTATAAGGAGCTCAACAAGTTCACTAATAAATTTCCCATTCCTTTCATGGATGAATTATTGGATGAAATGCATGGAGCAATTTACTTCACCAAGTTGGACATTCATTCAGGATATCATCAAATTGGAATGAAGACTGAAGACATTCGGAAAACAACATTTAGAACTCATAAGGGTCACCATGAATTTTTGGTCATGCCTTTTGGCCTTACCAATGCACCTTCTACATTTCAAGGTTTGATGAATTTCATTTTCAAACCCACCCTTAGAAAATTTGTGTTAGTATTTTTTGATGATATATTAATCTACAACAAATCTTGGAAGGATCATGTTCAACATGGTGATAGAGTGCTCAAACCATTGGAGGAGAAACAATTATATCAGAAGAGGTGGAATATTTGGGTCATATTGTATCTTGATTCTCATGAAGGTGTTAAGGTAGACCCTAGGAAAAGTAAAGCCATTAAGGAATGGAAAATCGCCACATCCATAAAGTATTTGTGAGGATTTCTCGGGTTGACAAGGTATGATCATAAGTTTCTTAAGAATTATCGGAGAATAGCTAGCACCTCTAACAACATTACTAAAGAAAGATGTATTTTCTTGGACTCCAAAAGCAATGAAAGCCTTTGAACATCTTAAAGAGGCAATGTGCCAATCACCGGTCTTAGTTATGCTAGACTTCACATCACAGTGAAAGAAGTTTTGATGTAGGTCACTGGGTATTTCTACGACTACATCCATACAAACAAATGTCCCTCAAGAAAGCTAAGAAGGATAATAAATTATCACCAAAGTATTATGGGTCATACAAGGTGTTGCAAAAGATTGGTAATATGGCATACAAATTGGAACTTATTGCATCTTCTTGAGTGCACCCAATTTTCCATGTTTCATGCTTAAAGAAGGTTATAGGTGACAAGCTCCCAGTTCAAACAATATTGCTAGAACTTGACAAGAAAAGAAAAATTATATTGGAACCTGAAGCAGTCACTGAGATAAGAACTCATCAGTGACGAAATCGATCAATTTCAGAGTATCTCATCAAGTGGAAGAACTTCCCACTGAAGATTCCACATGGGAGGATGATAATTTTATACAAAAGCATCTAGAACTACTCAAGTGTTAAGTACAACACATTTTTGAAGGAGGGGCATGTTAGGTCCCTATAATACCAATGTATTCGCTTATTATTATTGTCATTGTAGCCCCTTATTGTTATTGTTGTGCCCATGTTGTCCCCATGTTGTCATTATTGTGCCCCACAGAAGCCCACTATTGTTACTGTTGTTCCCTTACATTATTATTGTTATGTCGGATCTGATTATATTGTGACCCCTTAGATTGCTATATATAGAAAGAAGGTCTTGTCATTTGTATCATCTATGAATTGTTCATTTGTGTAACGTAAATGAGGTTTCCCCCTCAAAGAGGCTGATTTTGAAGTCGTTGATCCATCTTTTATTCTATTTTGTGAGCCGGTTGCATAACATGTCGGGTTGCTTGTGTTGGTCCAACCTATGTTGTCGGCTAAGCCTTTGTCCAATGTGACCATCGTCACTGCTTGTTGTGCTTCCACCAAACCCTAGTCATGTAGACCTAGGCACCAAGCTTTTCCGTTGGGGTAAAGCTTCTAGGCCCTTCCAAGCCAGCATGGCAAATGGGCTCCACTCACTTCTCCTATGACCAATCAAAAGTGTTTCCACTGCTATTGTATTTCTCCAAGTTAACCCAAAGCTTCACATAGAGGCTTTACTGAGTTTGGAAATGTGCCAAACTTGGCTATGCGCTAAGGTTGCATGTTACCTTTAACTCTGTCATGAGGGCCATGGGGTCAACGATATTCAACTTGCTCTAACTTTTGATCCATGAGGCCATTTTTGAACTTCTGCATACCACTCAAATTTTTTTTCTGAGCTCCATCCGTCTATGGGGATTTCACCTTCACCTGAGCTAATCTGGTGCTTCAAAATTGGATCCAAAGTTGTTGCACCTTTTGGATTTCATACGGTCATGTTGCCCCATCATTATGCTTGTTTTGATACATGTGCTACCTCTATCACTGTCGTTGTTGCCATATAAGCCGCTGGGTTCAGTGAATTTCATCCTTCAAATTCGAAATTCGTTGAACCTCAAAACAATTCAAACAAATTTTTTTATGTTCACAGAACTTTATGTCGAACACGAACACGAACAAATTCGATGAAATTCGCCAAATATTCATTCAAGTTCATTTCAGGGTTTTGTTGTTCGACATTTTTCCATCATTTATAATTAAAAAATATAATTTAAAATGGGAATTTCGGTAACCTTAATGAACTTGAGGCTAAAACTTGGCGACACATGAAAATATACCTCACTCACAATCACATTCTGTCACTCCACAACCAAGCGGCGAGAGAATCAGGCCTTTGGGATTTGGATAACTAACCACTAGGAAATTGGATAAGTAGGCCACTAGGCCACTGGGGCATTTTGAATCATTGAAAAAACAAGAAAAGCTTTTGATCCCTCTAACAAACTTTTCTAATGGGAACAATAATCAATCTTCTTCAAGTAATAATTCTGTCAACCAACCCATTGAGAGGGTTGAATCATTGGGATGAATAATGAATTTTTATCTAATTCTGTTAATAGAAACCACCAACTAAAACAACAATAATTTTTTTGTCAGTTTATAGTTTTGTTAATCAGCATATAATTCCATTGTGATGTACTGTCGGCGGAATAATTTGTAATTGTCTGTATGGATTTAGTGAAAGTTAATGGTGTTTTTTTGCTTTTTATGGGGTAATCTACATGATTTCTTTTTGAAGAACTAAGGCTAAATGTGTTTTTCAGCCTACTTAAACTTAAATTGTATATTGTATTTCAAATTTTATATGTTGAATTTTATTAGAAAAATTTTAGGTGCCGAACTCAAACACGAACGTAGTGACTTAGCTTATATCCATCTGTTTGGAGGAATTCCTTCCACCAATCCTCGCCTACCTTGTAAGATGGAGTATACTAATCGGCTGGCAAACAAAGATGGGGAACTATAATGTCAAACCCATCCATCGAACCCCACGACGCTGCATGCATGTAATATGCCGAGGTACCCTGTTTAAGCCCTGAGAAAAATGGGGGCCCCAAATGGTTCATGTATCTTGATCACTGATCACGATAGCATCCACTGTTTCTAGTAGTTGTCTTGGGCCTTCTCTTGACAAGTAAAAATATGTTTTGTGCATATGTCAACGCATCCTTTCTGGGTTGCCAACATATGTCTTTTTCGTCTCTCGATCCCTAAGAAGGTTTGGTGTCTGTTATAAACATTCACAGACTGACAATTCTCCATCCAAAGGACAAGTGGTCTGTTTGCTTGATTCTCTTCGAACTTGTTTAAGGCCTTCTTCCATTTAACCTGAATAATATGTAGGAATAAAGGTTATCAATTGAATATCTCCCACGTATGGCACTAGGTTGAATGATTGATCATTGCCCATAAAGTAATCATGCATATAGAGTTCGCACATCAAGTTTTGACTTAGAATATTGTTGCTTCTCAAGATGCATAGAAACTGCATTGGGTCTTCTATCACATTGTTGATTTCCTGGCAGATAATTTCTAAACAAAAGAACAGATATTTTTCATGGAGGACCAGAGAATAGATGTGGGAAGGGGGTCAACAAGCCATTACATGTTGTGCCAGAGCAAACATTTCTTCCTTATCACCCTTTACTAGCTGCACCTTCCCTTCCAGTTCCTCAATTTTCTTCTGTTGCTTCTTCTGCTTTCATTTCTCTCTCTGTTTGGTCGATGTAATCGGTAACTATTTTCGTGGCTTGCACACAAATTCCCTTCACTCCTTCTCAGTGGGCTTTTAGAGGAATGGTCCCTCGTTCAAGGCGAGCTACAATAGCTTGCCACTTCTGAATTTATGTAGTCATGAAAAAACCCTGTGCCTCGATCACATGCAAAAACGACTCGGTCTGTGTAGCCATGGAGCTTGTGGGCTTGTCTTCGGTCTTCACTGCTACCGAGATGGTTTTAGCCTCAGGTTTCACAACATTGTACTCTTGCCTCCTCCCTTTCCTTCGTAAGCATTGTAGCTACTTCCTTAGTTGGACAAATTCTATTTTTAGCTGCATTTTTTCCCTAAATTGCGACTGTTACCTCTCTTTAAGGAGAGGCCTTCTTTTTGCACATTGCTCAATGAATTATTGTTTGACAAAAACCTCCTTGACTGTTCTCGCAGTTGGCGTGAGGTTTGGTGGATTGACGTTGAAAAATTCGTCAACCGGCTCTTGCTTTACCTTGACCCCTTGTGTTTCTTCCTCGACTCAGGAAATAGTTGTAAAGTCTTCTTCCTCGAGTCTCGAAATCTCCATATCTTCCCTTGGTGATTTTGGAGTCACTACAGGCCCTTTCAGGGTAGTGTCTCCGAGAACCTTAACTTGTGACTACTCCACTTCTTGACCGTTTTCTCCTTCGATTCTCGACTCCTCCACATCTTTCTTTGGTGGCTCTGCAGCCACTGTAGGTACTTGTGGGGTAGCGTCAACAACAACATTCTCCTCTAATGGCCCCATGGAGACAATATCGGCCATAATCTCTTTACTTTGTTCTTTGGTCGGCACTGGTTCTTGTGTGACAGTGTCGATCGCCAATCCCTCAATTTGTGCAATTTGTTCACCATTCGACACTGGTTTTTGTGTAACAGTGTCAACGATGGTGCCATTAACTACCTCGAAAAATTTAAGATCGCAGGAGAGGCTTTATCCTTCACCATGCGGCTAGGGGAATGAAACATCCTTGCCCCTCTCTGGAAGGACGCAAGAAGCGAAGAACGAAACATTCTTTCTTTAGTTTCCATTCTCTTAGTGCTTGCTGCCTCAGGTCCTCATTCCCTTGTTCTCATTGGCTGGTCTGTTCTCCCTTCTTTTTTTGCGTGTGCCTCTTCTAGTTTGTCCTTCTGCTCAACAGTCGACACTGGTTCTCTCGGAGCAACGTCTACATCAACCCCTGCTTCTTTCAAGGATTCCTTAATCTCTCGAGCAGGTGATGTTGGTTCTTCTGTGTCAGCACCACCTGCAATTTCATCCAGGGTTGGTGATTCTATCCTCAAAGTGGCAGTCGTCGCTGGTTCTTGTGGAACAACATCGACTGCATTTTCTTCTATCTCCATTTCTTCTGCTCCCATTGGGCCAATAGGCGACACTGGTTCTTGTGGAGTAGCATTAGCTGTGGCTTTTTCTCTCCATTGCTTCTACTCCCATTGAGCTAGCAAGTGACGTCGGTTCTTGTGGAACAACGTCATCTGTAGATTCTTCCTCTTTTGTCATCAATTCTTCCTCATCCTCCCTTGCAGGCATCATAGCCACAAGTTATTCCTCTGCTAGCTCGGTGAATTGTGGCCTAGCCACAAAAGTTTGAGGCAAAGCATGCACCACTAATAGTTTGACCAACCCATGATTTGTAAGGACCGCTAATGCTTGTCGATTCTGATGAGCAGACTGTGACATTAGCTAAAGACTGTTACATAGAAAATATAGCATGTCTAGAGAATGTATCCGTGCATGTAGAAACCGAAGGCATGCAAGACGCTTAAAATGATACTTAAACAAAGTAGCAAACCGACCTTCATAAGTAATGTACCTCATGACAAAATATATAATCTTTGCCCATGGGTGCGGAAAAGACTTTTGATCATACCCTGTACCCTTTTGGACCGTTGTTTCTCTAACTTGCAAGAACAAATCCGAGAACTCTGGTAAAGGAGATTTCCTTGAAAACCATTTCTGTCCTCCTTGCGACAATCTGCTGACAGCCGAAATTGCTTCCTCTGTGACGAGAATATCCAATCCACAAACTCTGGAATGATTTCCATCCAAATTCAACGTGAATTTGACCATGATAGCTTTGTCAAATCCTTGCAGCCTCTCAAAATACACATGCCATCCTGCATCTAAAAAGACTTGCCATACGTCTGGATTTATTTGGACCTTCACTATATTCTCTGGTTCGTGCTTAACGGCTTGTCCGACCATTCTACAGTTGCTCTGTAGCATCAATTGGAGTAACAACAAGACCATTGAGGAGTGTTGGAAGGTAAAATTGCAGTGACAGGGTTATAGTGGTGGCGGGGTGCGGTGATACTGAAATCTGGGAACATAATTGTAAAATATGGAAAAATCCATGATAATTATAGTAATAATGAGTGATAATTATGGTAATTGTTTCACAGCATTGGAAATGACTATCCATTAACACAATCGTAGTTATTCAAGTCCCAATGCATATGGATAACTGTGTAAGGTATGGTGGGGATCGTGGAGTGTACACACTTAGCATAGGGTTCAATAGTGATACAACATATGGATAACTGTGTGAGGTATGGTGGGGATCGTGGAGTGTACGCACTTAGCATAGGGTTCAATAGTGATATAACAAGTCATTACTTCATTTTAATTGTGGCGTCTTCGTATTTATTATAATACCCCACCGCCAACTAAGGATATGACCTCGCGATCATATCGAGTCATGTCCAATGAATTATTGATCAAATCCACAAATTCGATTAGGGAAGTACTCGGAGACTTACCTTGACAGTGTAACAACATCAGAGGGGTAACAACACCGGAGGAGTAACAACACTGCTTAAACACTTAGTCGAAATCGCGATGGAGTAACAACACCGGAGGAGTAACAACACCAGAGTACTTAGATGAAATCACCATCGCCATGGAGTAACAACACCGGAGGAGTAACAACACCAGAGTACTTAGACGAAATCACCATTGCCATGGAGTAACAACACCGGAGGAGTAACAACACTAGAGTACTTAGACGAATTCACCATCGCCATGGAGTAACAACACCAGAGGAGTAACAACACCAGAGTGCTTAGACGAAATCGCCACAGAGTAGCAACACTGGAGGAGTAACAAAATGACCATGATCATAGTAACAACATTAGTGAAGTACTTAGATAAAATTGTCACGGAGTAACAACACTGTAGGAGTAACAACACCAGTGAAGAACTTAGACAAAATTGCCATGATCAGAGTAACATCATCGGAGTAACAACACCACTGAGATACCTACAGTAAAAGGAATGATATAGTAGTAACAACATTTTATCATGTTATATATATAGATATATATATTATTTATTTTTTTAAATCAACTTTAGATTAGAGGTGCAGAGTAAGAGTTCTTTGCACAAATAATTTCAAAACTCGCATTATCAAAGAAATGTTTGATAAAGGAGTCTTTAGAATCAGGATGGTCATATAGTCTGAGGCAATGTCCATTTACAAGCAAAGGATTATGTGCCTCATCAATTGTTATAATTCTCACTGTCCCGTTATCAAACATCGTGTCAACTTCATATGGTCCCATCCATTTGGAGAAATGTTTTGCTTTAAAATTTTTGAACCGAGAGTCATAGAGAAAAGCCTAATATCCCATTTGAAACACTTTTTTCTTGATAAGTTTGTTGTGTCATTTAGTTCGTTGTTGCTGAATTACAACATTATTCTGGACAACTACCAAACGAATTTCATCCAACTCATTTAACTGCTCCATTCGATGTTTTTTGGCTTCTAAGAGATTCAAACCTACTTCAAGGGTTGTCTTGAACATCTTAATTTTGAATTCCACCGGAACAAAGGAGATTTCCAATAGACAAACTTGTATGGTGAAAATCCTGTTGTGCTTCGCCATGTTGTTCTATATGCCCACAATGCCTCGAGATGTTTTTCAGCGCAATTTCGACAATGGTTTGCTATAGTATTTGTAAAAATATTGCCCAATACCTTGTTTGTGCTCTTGACTTGGCCATTTGCTTGAGGGTTATATGGAGACGTTACCCTATGCTTGATCCCTTATTTCTTCAGAAGTCCTGCTATCATATGTGACGTAAACTACATCCCTCCATCTAAAACTATCTCTCTAGGAGCTCCATACTGAGTAGACATTTCTTCAAATAAGAAGTCTGATACAACTGTTGTGTTGCTTTCACAACAGCCTCTGCCTCTTTGTCACATAATCCATGCAAACTAGAATGTGAACTTTCTGATGTGAAGGTGGATTGAATCACCCAACGAAATTAATAGCCCATTTTTTGAAGGGCTGAAGGGCTAGTTGAGGATGTAGCGGCATCTCATCTTCCTGACTAGGTTGACCCATCCGTTGGCAACTATCGCACCCTAGAACATATTTCCTTGCATCATGAAAAATAAAGGGCCAATAGTACCCCATTTGCAACACCTTATGACCTGTCCTCTTATCTGCAAAATTCCCCCCCATAGGGGCCATCACGGGTAGCTTTCAAGACATCACAGATGTCATCTTCACTTATGCAACGCCATGTTTGTTGGTCGGGTCCCGTGTAAAAGAGATATACTTCTATCGATGAATGGTGCCCACTATGATGGATAATATTTCATTGTTCTTTATAAGGTAAGTGTTGAGGCACTTTTTCTGTAGAAAAATAGTTAGCATTATCTGCATACCACAGCGTGTGAGTAGAAATTGCAAAAATATGTTCAACTGGAAAACTATCCTCTACAGGGGTACCTTCATCACTAGTATCCATCCTAGATAGGAAATATGCAAACAAATTATCTTTCCCTGGCTTATCTATAATGGTAATATCAAATTCTTGAATTAACAATCACCATCTTGTAATACGACCAAGGGTTATTGGTTTATTCATCAGATACCTAATAGTTGTATGATCAGTGTGCACGAAAGTAGGATACCCTGTAATATAATTTCGAAACTTACTAATAGCATAAATAACAACCAAGAACTCCTTTTCAGTTACCATATAGTTCAGTTCAGCAAGAGTCAAGTTCTTGCTAACATAATAGATCACATGCGGTTTCTTATCCTCTTGTTGCACCAAAACCGCTCCTACTGTCGTTTGAGAGGCATCTGTAGAGATGTTAAATGGGAGCTTCTAGTCAAGACCTCGTAATATCAAAGCTTTAAAAAATAGTTCTTTGATTTCTTTAAAGATTGCTCCACATTCATCTGTCCACACAAACTCTGCATCTTTAGGTAACAATTGAAAAAGTGGGAATGTTGTCTTAAAAAAATTCTCTATAAACCCTCTGTAATAGCCAGCATAACCAATAAAGCTACGTACATGTGTCAGTGTCTTAGGTGTAGGAAAATTCAATAGTTCCTTTACCTTAGCAGGATCAACCCGAATTCTTGCAGCTGAAAGCGGGTGTCTCAACACTATTCCTTCCTCCATCATGAAATGACATTTTATTATGCTATAAGAGAAACATCTTTCTGTATACATCTTTTAACTACTTTCACTAGGTTTTCTAGAACTTCTTCAAAAGAATCCCCATATGGGGTGAAGTCATCCATGTAGATTTCAAGACTATCATTGATTAGATCAGAAAAAATTCCTACTATTTTCCTTTGAAAGGTACTGGGTGCGTTACAAAGACCAAATGGGAGGACTCAGTAGGCAAAGGTCCCCCAAGGACATGTGAAGGTGGTTTTATCGTGATCCTCATGAGCTTTTTTTATCTAGTTGTATCCGTTGAATCCATCTAGAAAGGAGAAGAACTTCGTTCTAGCTAATGTATCAAGGACTTGGTCAATAAAGGCTTGGGAAAACGATCTTTTAAGGTTTCTTTATTTAATTCCTTGTAATCCACACAAATCCACCAGTTTCCATGTAGAAATTCCCACTTGTAGATCACTTGATAATGCAATAGACTAAAGCAAAATACTTGATCTACTTCTACAACCAATTTAGCGAAAGCTTAATTGAATTGAGCAAGATCAAGAGAACACATATCACTGAGAATGAGAAATCAATTATACATAACACAGAAGATATAACCAAGGGAAAGCCTCAGCCTAAAACCCCAACTCCGTATTATCATACACGTGGAAATATCCAGTATTACAAAAAGAATGAGCTCAAAAGCTATCCTACTCTCTCTGCAATACCTCTGCTGCTCATAGAAAGTCAAAGGCCTCTATCTAACCTCTGGTCTGCCCTCCAAGCCTCCTATTTCTTTGCGCAATTCTGATTGGGGTCCAATGCAGCCACGTGTGTGAATTGGCCACTTCACACACTAACCTCTGATCCAACTACGCAGTCCTGAAGGAGATAAATCTTCATCATGGATGAGCTTCTTTTATAGGAAAAATATTCATGCAACTAATAGTACATTGTCCCTTCTCTGATCTCAATTGGGTCTCTGTCTGAACTGACATGCATTAGTTATTCATGAGTGAATCTTTAGTTATCTGAAGTGCAGCAGTTATATGCAAACATGCATTAACTAACTGAACTCACACTAATTTAAACAAACAATTTAAATCAATCTAATTGGACTTGACTCAGTTAACTGAGCCAACTAATTACAACTCATTCTTATCTCTTTAACTGATGGATAAATTACTCAATTATTAGAGAAAATGTTCCATGTCCTCACATAGACTTCAAGTTTGATTTTCCTTAATTAATTAACTCAAGATGAATTAATTAATTAATTTACAAACTGTTGTTAATATCAAATTTGAATTTTACTTCCTATGTTTAGTCTAGGCACTGACTAAAATAGGAATCCATCTTGAACATAGCACTTCCATTTTTCATTCCCTGTTGCCCAATCCAGCACTGGTACCCAAAGTGCTATTTTTAGCATTTCTTATTGTGATTTTTCAACACTCCCTCTCAACAAGAAAGGCTTCAACTCGAACCCGATCATGTACCTCTGGAATGTTCTGCACGCAAAACATCTACTAAGTGTGCTTGCTCTAGCAACTCTCGAACAAAAAAAAACTGACCTCTCTATTGGGCTAGAAACATACTCTAATGCTAAAGCTCTACTGCTCCCTCTCTAACCTTTGAACTGCTGCAACACCATGCATCTCGCATCGTTGCACACCTCTCTATGCCATCCTGCACTGGTGCAACACCCCTGTGTCTCTCGCATTGTTGCAGCTTGCTAGCTCAACACAGTCATGGGATCCCTGCACTGTAGCTCTCTGTGTCGCTCCATCCGCCTCTGTCTCTACCCAGTCAGTCTGTCCTGCTACTCCTCATTGGGGCTCCTGTAGCAAAGTCGAATCAAAGAGATTTGGTACCTCAAGGATCCTGCCCCTCTTCCTTGGTACGATCACTCCACATCACCCCACCTCCTACCTGGAGGTATGGTCGCATGTGATCCCTCTGCCCACCTAGCTCGAATTTCCCCCTACTGGAGGTCTCTACAAGAGTAGATGTCTCTACTCGATCTCCTCTTAGCTTCTCTAGTTGTCGCTGCTCCACAACCTCCTGAAGCTGCTTCACCAATCTTGGCTCCTCCACAATCGTCTGAGATTTCTTTTGGCGTTGCATGTTGAGAGGTAATTTACTCTCCCTTTCAACCACCAAGTCTCCATTAGTTGCCTTGCTCCTCAAGGCTTTGCATGCATCTTGAACCTTAAGGGCATACAGGTTTTTGACTTGTGAAATGATCTGCTTCACCTGTCTAGTGATGATGTGTCTAAGGAAAACCTTTCCCTTAATGAAGACTACATCATAGCCTCTGTCTTCTAGCATCGCGATCAACAACATTTTCTCTTCAGTCCTGGTACATACTTGACATCGATCAAGGTAAGGTGAGCTTCATGCTTCCTCTGAAAAATAACTATGCCTACACTTGAGACACTATACTTTTCATCATTACCCATCGCTATGAGTATCTTGAGATATTTCTCCTCCAAAGTACTGAACAAACTCTTGTCGCCGGTCATGTGCAAAGAAGCTCAACTGTCAAGAAACCAACCACTTCCCACCATGGATGAAACCATGCATGCGAACAGTGTGAAATCCAACTCGAACTGTGAGGCCAGTGCTTCACCTTCTGATTCTTCCACGGATCCCTTCTTAGATTTCAATTTTCCTCAGTGGACAATTTGTAGCAAAATGGCCCACCTCATGACAACAAAAGCATCACACTTTCGATTTGTTAATCTTCTTCCCACCATGGGAAGAACTGGATTCGGAATGAGAAACCTTCTCCTTCCCCTTCTTCGCCTTACTCGCTAAGGCACAATTTTCTTCATCCTCCATGCATGAAGAACCATCTCTGGTGCTTCTTCTTATCACCTCCTGCATCAAATCCAACCAAAGTTGTTCCTAATCTGGCAGTTTCTCTCTTCCATTAACCTAGTCTTTGTAGTTATGCCAGCTCTTGGGAAGACTGAGGAGTGCAAGACTCACCATGTCATCATCAGCTGTCATGATCCCTACACTTCCAAGGTCATACCTGCATGTGGTGAGCTTGTTTAGATACGTAGAGATCGTGTTGCCCTTTTCACACTTGATCTTCCGAAGCTTGTCTTTTAGTGCCAACTTCCTCTGATCACTGCTATTCTGATATAGACCTTTCAATGTTTTCCACATTGAAAACAGTGTCTCCTCCCCATGGAGACTAGAGACTATGTGATCTCGAACTCCCTCCAAAAATATTCTCCTTGCTCTAGCCACACATTTCTTCCATTCAGCCAATTCAGCAGCACCAGTAGGCTTGGGGACTTCTTGATCAATGAAGTCCTTTAGACTGTTATCCTCTAGCACTGCTTCCATGCGATCCTTCCAGTCTATATAATTCAAACTGCCATCAAGGGCATATTCGAGGCTCAAACCATTGAACGCCATAGGTGAAATATAGATGTGATAAGAACTTGATTTCTATATTCAGGATTCACAAACTTCAACTTCTCCCTTCTTATATATTGTTCTTCCTTGATCACCTGTGCTCCGAAACCATGTAGAAATTCCCACCTATAGATCACATGATAATGCAATAGACTGAAGCAAAATACTTGATCTACTTGTACAACCAATTTAGCGGAAGCTTAATCGAATTGAGAAAGATCAACAGAACACATATAACTGAGAATGAGAAATCAATCACACATAAAACAGAAGATATAACCAAGGGAAAGCCACAGCCTAAAACCCCAGCTCTGTATTATCATACAAGTGGAAATATAGCCAGTATTACAAAAAGAATCAGGTCAAAAGGTATCATGCTCTCTCTGCAATACCTTTGCTGCTCATAGACAGTAAAAGGCCTCTATCTAACCTTTGGTCTGCCCTCCAAGCCTCCTATTTCTTTGCACAATTCTGATTGGGGTCCAGTGCATCCACTTGTGTGAGTTGGCCACTTCACACACTCACTAACCTCTAATCTAACTACGCAGTCCTAAAGGAGATAAATCCTTATCATGGATGAGCTTTTTTTATAGGAAAAGTATTCATCCAACTGATAGTACACTGTCCTTTCTCTGATCTCAATTGGGTCTTTGTCTGAACTGACATGCATGAGTTATTCATGAGTGAATCTTCAGTTATCTAAAGTGCAACAGTTATATGCAAGCATGCATTAACTAACCGAACTCACATTAATTTAAACAAACTGTTTAAATCAATCTAACGAGACTTGACTCAGTTAACTGAGCCAACTAATTACAACTCAAATTAGAACTCATCCTTATCTCTTTAACTGATGGATAAATTCCTCAATTAATAGAGAAACTGTTGCATATCCTCACATAGACTTCAAGATTGTTTTTCCTTAACTAATAAACTCAAGATGAATTAAGTAATTAATTTACAAACTGTTGTTAATATCAAATTCGAATTTTACTACCTATGTTTAGTCCAGGGACTGACTAAAATAGGAATCCATCATGAATTGCTAAAAATAGAATGCTATTTTTAGCACTTCCATTTTTCATTCCCTGTTGCCCAGTCCAGCGCTGGTACTCAAACTGCTATTTTTAGAACTTCTATTTTTAACGTTTCTTGTTGCCATTTTTCAACATTCCATTCTTCTTAGGAACAATGACCAATGGGGAAACCCATTGACTATCTGATAATGGATAAATGAAACCCACATCTAATAGCTTCTGTAATTCATCTTTGACAATGTTTTTTAAAGCAGGGTTCATTCTTCTTTGTCACTGCCTAAATGGTCGACATTCTTCTTTAATGTGTATGTGATGAGTGCATAAATAAAAAATTATGCCTTTCATATCTGTATACTCCCAAGCAAAGGCTCCTTTATGTTCCCAAAGGACGTTCAATAATTTTTAAGTTTGGGAGGGAGAAAGGTTGGGATTAATGTTCAATGTTTTCCCTAGTTCAATTTCTACAGAAATGTTGTCACAGGGTACAATTATAGGAATATTTTCGACTTCTATTTTTGGTTCTATATTTTCCTGAATGTTGCAATTTATGAAAGATTCGAATCGCTAGCAGGGTGCGTCAAAAACAAAGTTGGGGTTGCTGAGAAAAGTATTAATGGCGTCATCCTGCATTTCATCCTTGAAACAAAGCCTCAATGATGGCAAGGATGGTTCTAACTTCTTCATTCTCGGATTCAGTCTTTTTCATAGGTAGAGATTTTTGAATCAAGGTAAAATCTTGGTTTATCTAACGAACTTGGTTTGGAAGGGGGCTAGAGGATAATATTCTTTGTAAATTCCCATTGGGTATTACCATATTTCCAAACTGACACCCAATGTAAGCATCTCCGGTCGCAAGCCAAGGTCTTCCTAAAATCAAAGGGTTTCCATCGACTAGGGATTGAGTATGTGAAACCAAAAGATCGATGGGGTATTGCCATGAGTCTACTAAAATAGTTATGTCTTCCAAATTCCTTACCGGTCTTATACTAGACCGATATGCCAATTCTAGCATGGTGGTAGTTGGTTTAAGGTTTCGTAGACCCAAGGTAATCACAGTTGCAGAGGTTATAATGTTAATTGTTGCCCCGAAATCTACCAGTACATTTGGGATATGAACCCCATTAATATGTAATCTTAAATTCGGGTTCCCTGGATCCCCATATTTAACACGTATATGCTTTCCCAACATTATTTCTGATAACTTTCCCATAATGTGAATAGTGAGTGGATCCTTTGGTTTTCTGCCAGGTTTCTTAGATCAATAATCTTTAATTGTTTTGGCATAAATCGGTACATCATAGCTTGAAGTAACGATATTTTTACAAATAAATTCTACAACTCCCCTAAAAAGTCGAATTCAGGACAAGGACTTGGTTCACTCAATGATAATCCTTGAGGATAAGGTGGACCAGTCTGACCTCCTCTAGTAATAATCGTTTGTGTAGGGGTTTGTTGTTTATTGACTTATCCCCTCTTGTTATAGTAGAATCTCAAGGTTCTAGTTCTGAGACTTTATCATCGGTATGTTCAACAATTATTGCTGAAGTCTGAGTATTCACCACCCAACCGGACTGGAGATTCAATTTTTTTCCTATTGAGTCCCCCGATTGTTTAGATTTGGATTGGATTGAACAGGGAGTTGTAGATGAAGAGGAGGATTATTAATGGATGCATTAGAGGGCAGTTGTAGTTGCTTTTGTGCGATAGGTTGGGAGGATTGTCCTGGAGGAGGAGGAGGTTGAAGCTAATTCTGGGACAATGAAGGGTTTGGACCAGATTGAGGGTACCATGGTTTCCAAGGCATTGGATATTGATAAGATTGTGGCCATGAGGGTGAGAAAGGTACAAACTGAGGCCCAAAATTCAGATTATGAAAATATTGAGAAGGGTATTGAGGCATACCTTGATTCATGTTTTGTGTCCGTGGTTGCCATGGTTTCTTTGATCCAATAAAATATAGTTTATCCATTTCTTCATTTGTTCCCTGAAAAAGTGCCTTCAGCCCAAGAAGAGATGGACAGGTGTTAGTGAAATGCTTTGTTCACATATTGCGCAAGTCTCTATGGAATTCAATGAACATTCCTTCAATGGATGCTTCTTCCTGCACTGCAACAGAAAATGGACATAGCCTTCTCTGCTTCTATCTTCTTATGTTTTTCCTGTAACACATCCAATTGTGATGACAGTGTGCTCAGGATATCGATTCTCAAATTATCGATCAAGTTCCCAATCTCTGCTTTTATAACTCCACTATTGGATGCCTTGAGAGTTTGGATCCCTTGCTTATGCCTCGTAGCCCCTCATGAAAACTTGATGCATAATTTGTAGATGGCATTAAATTCCTCCTGTGATATGTCTCCTTTACCTACTACATTCAATAGTTCCAAAGATTCCTCCCTCAGTGCCTGTTGGGAATGGGATTCCCCAAGGACAATTTTGGGGCTAAAAGCCCATGTTTTGGTCAAATTTTGTAATAGAATTGTACAGTCGCATTTTGTGGTCATGGAGAGCGAAGGTGTCATGAGTCATAAAGGGTTGTTCGCCCTTATTTTTGTAAAGTAATGTCGGATGCAGAAGATCTACCCATGGTCTGTGGACCATGGGATTGTATAAAAAGAGCTAAGTAAGCAAACTCTAGGGAGTCTTAAGAAGTCTTAAGTAGAATAGTCGCTAAGATAGTGATAGTTCTCAAGTAAGAAGTCTAAGTTTCGGGTTGTAGCGTAGATAGAGGCTCTGCAGCTGAGTGCGCAGAGGCCTGGGAGGGGAAGTCCATAGTTGAGTGCGCAGAGGCACAAGAGGGGAAGTCCGCCGCTGAGTGTGTGGACCCCTGCAGCTACATGCACAGGGTGGATAGAGTCTATAATCACTGGAAGATATCAATAAAGAGAAGTATTTTGCAAATTATGTGTCTTTGTTCTGGTTAATGCTTCTTATCATATTGAGTATGAATTTCATTTATAATGCTTATGTGATGCATGAATGAATGTAACGACGTTGGTTAAGTGAATGCAAGTAAGAACATATCTTTACGCGGTGCTAAATAAGATTGATTAATAAGATAAGTAAGACACTTAGACTAGTTTGGGAATCTGCATGGTACGCTAGCCTAGCAGCGTGAAAATATTTGACCCGCAGATTAGGGCTACGTGAAGGTCAATCGTACCTTTTCGCGGAGGTACTAAAGGGAAAAATAGAGGGCTAGTCTGGCCAGCCCTAGAACTAACGGATCGAAGGTAGGAATAAAATGAATAAACCGACATCACGAACATCTCAGGGTGTAGAAACTTGGTTCCAGCATCCCCCCATACTACTTTGGGTGAGACTTCAGTACACACTTCGCGGGCTGATGCCAAAAGGGCCAGTAGTGTAGGGATTTGTTTGACTAACTATTGTTGAACTAGGTTCTGGCCCCACGCAGCCAACAAATGGTTTTGTTGCTGGGACCGACATCTGCATAAGAGATGTGCGTTGTCGTATCACTCTAATCCAACTACGAAAGGGATCGAGGACTAGTTAGATAGAAAGATTCACGAATTCACGGTGCAAGAGAACATAAATCTGTAGTTGACAAAGGAACAATGGCTGGAAAGGTACCTGTATATAGAAATTCACTAGATCTTTTTCTGCTCTTTTCCGGTTGAGCTTTACGAGTGGATTGCAAAGCTAGTGCACAACCAAGGAAGGTGGAGACTTGACGGTCCCATTGTCTGGTACCCGGAGTTAGTACAAAGACTAGAAGCCTTTGAGGATAAGATCGCCCATGCTATCGATCATTGGCTCCATCGCATCATGAGAGGATTTCTGACTAAATTCGCGGTCAATAGCTCGATCAGTTACAGCTAGGTGAAGCAACACTTTTTCAAAGGTCCGCGAGATAAGTACTTGAAATATTTGAATACTTGGATTAAGATGTTATTGTGCGAAAAACGAGTTATGTAGCTACCTTGCAGTTCGGGGCTACGCGAAGAGGAAGGAATTACAAAAACGAAGGAAGGAAGGGCCCTGAATATAGTCCATTAATTTCACCTCCATTGGGTGATGAAGAGGGAGTAGCACAGGCTTCTCCGCCAAGTGAAAGTCAATTAATATGACAGGGATTCCCGCGACTCCCACCTCCAACCACACCACCTCCAACTTCACCGCCATCACCTACAACTTTGCCCATACCACCACCACCCCGACCGCAGTTCAGCATGGCAAATTCAGTAAAGCTGCCTTTGTTTAAAGGCTTGGGAAATGAGGACCCGAACCAATTCTGGTTCATCATAAAAGTTGTATGGGAAGCTCACGTTACAGATGATAACATGAAGAAGGCAATATTGGTTAGTTCCCTTCAGGACTGCACACTGACCCGGTACATCAAGTACTCTAATGATAACCCAAACGTGGGAGTGGCAGACATCCAGACCGCACTGAATAAAGAATTTAGTAGGCCTAAATTTGAGGCACAGTCGATTGTGGGGTTTAAGGAAAGCGCGATGAAGCCAAGCGAAACACCTTGGGAATTGGATTAGAGGTTGAAGTGTCAAATCTGCGAAGCCAATATGGACTTAGCAGATGGACAACAGCGCGAGTGGTTTGTGGCTTCACTCCTACCACACCTAATGGTTGTGTTGTTACAACAGAAAATTTCAACTCAGTCAGAGGCCTTGGAGATTGCAATAAGGCTGAACAAAACACTGATGCAATACCCGAATTTGGGGGCTCAATAGATCCATGCGGAGTTGAAACATCTTTGCCTTGAAATGCAAAGTCTAAAGCAAAAAAGAGCCATTTGGCTCGAGGTGTGCTAGGAGATATGGTGCCTGAAATGTAAAGGTCAAGGGCACGACAAAGATCACTGCCCGGTCTTTGCGAACTATATTTCCGGAGAAGGACCGATGTTGTTAAGGCCGGAAGCCCAAGCAGGACCAAGCGTTGGGCCTGCGTTATGGTGCGTTATATGTCAGGTAGCAGGGAACCATGCCACTGATAATTGTCATTTGCTACAAAAGTTTGTACAAACGCCACAACATATGTTCTGCAACTTCTGTAAATTGGTTGGTCGTGATGAGTGCAACTGTAGAAGTTATGAATTGATGATGGATAGAAAACCTGCCTATAGGGTTCAGGCAGAAACACGGCCCCCTGACTAGGGCGTGGGGATGGCGCGACAGGTTTTCAGTGGCGCAGACGAGGCCGAGGTGAAGGAGGAGCTGGCAGAGGTTGGGGACAATTGATTTATTATAATTGTGGGGGACCAGGACACAATGCTCGTGATTGCACCAACCCAACGCATCCTTCATGTAAATATTGCAATCTGTTTGATCATGAGCCTCACGAAGAGGATTCGAATGTGAATATGGTACTCTGAAGTGGAATTACAACAGGTGATGATAAGGGGGAACAACCTGAGGATAGCGTGTGCGTCCGTAAAGCTCCAGAGAAGGAGGCTGAATTTTAGTTTGGAGAGGGCACATAAAACGTTTATGAAGGCAAAGAAGAGATTCGCTAAGGCCTCCACCTGAGGAAGCAAGGATAAGCTCGATGAAGAATTGGACCGCTTTATGCTTACAACTTTTCTAGAAACCTATATGATGCTGCTACGCGATAGCAAGGCTCTGAAGGGATTAGAAGAAATCATAAATAGATGCGAAGGAAACATGTCGGGTGAACCGCGTGAAAGATTAGTAAGCATAAAGCCAGGACAGGATGAGAGATGAGACTAACCGCGCAGATAGGAAAATACGAAATGGATCAGTTTATTTTGGATCTCAGGTCCAACGCGAACGTTCTACCAAAGCAGACTTGGCAGCAGATGGGAAGACTCGTGTTGCACTGGTCTCCAATCCAGCGAAAGATGGAAAATCAACAGAAGATCATCCCCATGGGACGACTACAGGGAGTAACGATAGATATTGAAGGTGCAAGCTCATTGGTTGACTTTGAAGTAATAGAAATTATGGACAACAACAACCCCTACCCTTCGCTCTTTAGCATTTATTGTGATACTGACATGAATGGGGTGTTTAACCTAAAGAAGCGAAAGATGATCTTTGAAAAGAAATCGCTCCACATAATAATTCCCCTAGATCCTGCTGAAGGATCACACTATACTGAACCAGTCCCCGATTATGAGGGCGATGACGATTTGGACTGCATATATAAGATAACAACACGAGACCAAGATTGGGTGAATCCGACAGCCGAGGGATGAATTACATGGGATCGCGAAAGTTCCTGCACCTCAGACTCTGATGAAGAATTAGGGCGCTGGCAGAATCAGCTACATGAAGTAACCACGCTAAGTTGTAACATGATGACCCGATCGCTGCGCTTTGTGTCGTTGGAGGTAAGGAGTGTGCCCACTTATGATGAACTGAATGACATAGATATGTTCTTGGATGCATTTGAGATGGAGGTACCTAAAACGCAGCACTTCCAGGCTTTAGATTGGGCATTGCGAGCTACACCTGCAAGGTGGTGGGGTACGCACAGAGGTAGATTTAATGATTGGCGTGAGTGCAAGAAGATGATGAGAACTCGCTTTGGGAAGCCAAAGGTAAGACTGACAGAGAAATATGATGGGAGGAATGATCCGCGCGCACACTTGGCCAAATGGGCTCAAGCTTATGGAACGAAGCCCCAACCGGATTGGGTGCACTTGTTCTGTCATACATAAGATGTCATCCCAAAGAACTAGAACTTGGAAACACAGCTCCGCCATGGTACAAGCAAATGGGATATTTTGCATGAAGGATTCATAGATACATTCAGCTTTGAAGACAGGTTTGATTGTATTGACGAAGCACTACAAGAAGTGAAAGCAGCAATCTTCAGAATACTACAAGATTGTTTGGACCTGATTCATCCCGATTGGATGACTTAGCTGAACCACACGCTGGAATGTTATAACGTAACTGCTGAGGAAGAAAAGGAGGGTCCGCAAAAGGTCAACATCTCGGAAACAGAGGGACACTGCGAGGTCGAGGGACCGCAGATTGAGAATCCTAATATAACTGCGCCACTAAAAACGAAACAGGTAAATATTAGTACGGAGGCGGATCCGAATTCTTGAAGGTTGGAGATTATTGGGATGAATCGATGGTGGATAAGATCGCTGAATTGCTCCAGGAATACCAGGGTTTGTTCCCTACTAAGTTTACGGAGCTAAAGGGGATAATAGGAGACCTAGGAGTTATGAAAATCATGTTGAAACCCGACGCGAAGCTGGTTAAGTAGAGACCTTATCGTCTCCATCCGAAGTATAAGGAGAAAGCCTGGTTAGAGCTAGATAAGATACTCGCGACGGGCATCATTGAGCCCGTAGAAGAATCTGATTGGGTAAGCCCAATGGTGGTACAAGAAAAGAAACAATAGGATGAAATAAGGAATATGCGTAGATCTGAGGAAGTTGAATGACGTTGCGTACATGATCCTTTCCCGACTTCGATCACTAATGAGGTGTTAGACAATGTAGGTGGCCAGGAAGCATACTCCTTCATTGATGGGTTCTCTGGGTAACATCAGATCAAAATCGTGACGGAGGATAGAAGCAAGACGACCTTTGTGACTGAGTGGGGATGCTTTCAGTAAACTATAATGCCCTTCGGATTGAAGAATGCAGCTGCGATTTTTTCACGCATAGTCATTGCTGCATTCAAGGAATTTATTCATAAGTTTTTCGAGGTATACTTTAACGACTGGACTGTGTTTGGGCTCGTGAAACACCATGTTGCGACTTTGCGCCTGCTATTAGATACTTGTCGAAGGTACCAAATCGCGCTCAATTTGAAGAAATGATTGTTTTGTGTTCCTTTTGGGACCTTCCTGGGTCATGTGGTTTGTAGGCAAGGATTGATGGTAGATACCACGAAGATCGCAGTGATACTTAACTTGGAGGCACCGATGAGTGTGAAATAGCTTCACGCAACCTTAGGGCATACGGGGTACTACATGAAGCTTATCAAAGGCTATACCCAGATCACCGTGCCTATGGAGAAGTTGTTGAAAAAGGCTGTCACGTTCTGTTGGAACGAGGACTGTAAGAAACGTTTGGATGTATATAAGGAAAATATGGTCACCACGCTGATTTTAGTTTTCCCGAATTGGAAGGAGTTTCATGTACATGTCGACGCATCATGTATAGCGCTAGGTGTATTGATGGCATAGGTTGGCGGAGGAGAGTTAGACCATCCTATAGTGTTCGCAAGCATAAGGTTATCCAAGGCAGAGAAGAACTATTCCACTACCGAGTGCAAAGGGTTATCCATGATATACGTGCTTCAGAAGTTTAGACACTATTTGCTGGGTGGAAATTTTAAAATGTATACGGATCATTCCATGCTAAAATACCTAGTCAATAAGCCTGTGTTAGGGGAGAGAATATGCAAGTGGTTGCTATTGTTCTAGGAGTATGATTTTGAAGTTATTGTGAACCCTTAATGATTGAACGCGGGACCAGACCATCTGTCGTGCATCGAAATAGGGGAGGAACCCACTAATTTGGAAGGGGGATTCCCTGATGCCCAACTCTTTGCAATGCGCATCGCGAATGGTCATTTTGAAGACATCGTACACTTCCTAACGACAAGAACTACCCTGGAAGGTTACACCCTCCAACAGAAGGAGGAGCTACTGGTTCGCGCGAAAGACTTTTCTGTCATTGTCGGGTATCTATACAAAATGGGGTCTGATGAAATTTTGCGAAGGTATGTACCAGAGTTTGAAAGGAGCAGTATCCCCACGGACGCTCATGGGGGCGCCGCAGGAGGCCATTATGCAGGCAAGGCGACCGCGCAGAAGATTCTCTGCATAAGGTTGTTGTGGCCAACCATCCATCAGGATTCAAAAGCTTATTGCAAGGCGTGCAATGTGTGTTAGAGGACTGGCAAGCCATCACGAAGAGACGAGCTGCCTTTGAATTCGCAGATGACATTACAACCATTCCAGAAATGGGCAAAAGATTTTGTGGGACCCATTCAGCCTCAAGGAAAGAAGATGGGTGCGCGGTACATTATCACCATGACCAAATATTTAACTTGATGGGGGGAGGCACAACCTGTGAAGGACTGTATAGGCGCGACTGCAATGAAGTTCCTCTTTGAGTATGTACTAACGTGATTTGAGTGTCCAAAGATTCTGATGAGTGGTCATGGTACGCACTTTCTGAACGAAACAATCAGCGCATTGATGGAGAAATTCCAGGTATATCATCAGAAAAGCACACTGTATCACACACAGGGTAATGGGACGGTGGAAGCAATCAATAAGGTACTGGAGAACGCGTTGACCAAGGTCTACAATGCTCAACGAAATGATTGGGACCTTCGTATACTCGTCCTACGATGGGCCTATCTGACGACGTGCAAAAAATTGACTGGACAGACACCCATTAGGATTGTATATGGTGTTGAAGCAGTGATTCCCATGGAATACATTGTGCGTAGTCTGCGCATAAAGGAACTAACAGGAATGACGGATTACGAAGTCCTGGAAGAGAGGCTCGCACAACTAGATGAGTTTGAGGAAGAGAGATTTCTAGCTGGATTCCACCAAGAGGTCGAGAAGCATCGCGAAAAAGCATGGCATGATCGGCAAATTAAGTTGCGCACCTTTAAGATAAATGATCTAGTTTTGTTATATGACAGTAAATTCGATAAGTTTCCATGGACGTTCAGAATGCACTGGTTAGGTCCCTACGGCATTAAGACAATTACAGACGGTGGAGCAGTTCAGTTGGTCAAATTGAATGGAGATCCCTTCCCAGGAAAGGTGAATGATAGCCGGTTGAAGCCATACACTAGTGGCCCAGCCATCTGACTATATGACAGTAGTAAAGTCTTAACACTCTAGGCTGCTGAAAAGAGGCACGGGACTATAAACTACATTGTTCGGGATGGGGAGTTGCGTGATTGGTGGATGGTGCGAAACAAGGAAGTGACAGGCTCTATTGAAGGAAAGCTTGCGACTCTGCGAGCGATGCGGTAAAAGCTTTAGGTCGAGAGTTTAGGAGCAATAACCGAGCAGATGGTCGAAGACGCGAAGTAGGCGGCAACGCAGTGCACTACCGAGGTTGCAGTCATACGGGTCGAGCTAGAAGGTCTTCGCGCCAAGATCTCCACACCTACCGAGTGACTCAAGGGCGAGTCGCGATGTTTGTGTTGGGGGCCTGTTGGGAACGAGACCCCCTAAGGACATTTTTGGGGCTAAAAGCCCATGTTTGGGTCAAATTTTGTAATAGAATTGTAAAGTCTACACATTTTTATGTTCGCAGAGCGCGAAGGTGTCATGAGTCATAAAGGGTTGTCCGCCCTTGTTTTTGTAAAGTAAAGTCAACTGTAAAAGATCTACCCATGGTCCGTAGACCATGGGATTATATAAAAAGAGCTAAGTAAGCTCGCTCTAGGGAGTCTTAAGAAGTCTAAAGTAGAATGGTTGTTAATATAGTGCTATCTCTGAAGTAAGAAGTCTATGTTTTGGGTCGTAGCGTAGGTAGAAGCTTTGCAACTGAGTGCGCAGAGGCCTGGGAGGGTAAGTCCACAACTAAGTACGTGAACCTCTACAGTTTCATACACAGGGTGGATAGAGTTTGTAATCACGAGAAGATATCAATAAAGAGAAGTATTTTGCAAATTTTGTGTCTATGTTCTAGTTAATGCATCTTGTCGTATTGTGTATGAATTTCATTTATAATGCTTATATGATGCGCGAATGTATGTAACTACGTTGGTTTAGTGAACGCAAGTAAGAACATCTATTTACGTGGTGCTAACTAAGATTGATTAATAAGATAAGTAAGACACTTAGACTAATTTGGGAATCTACACGGTACGCTACCCTAGTAGTGGGAAAGTACGTGAGCCTCAGATTAGGGTTGCGCGAAGGTCAATCTTACCTTTTCGCATAGGTACTGAAGGGCGAAATATAGGGCTAGTCTGGCCAGCCCTAGAACTAATGGACTTGCACGAAGGCAAGAATAGAAGGAATAAATCGACATCACGACAATCTTAGGGTGCGGAAACTTGGTTCCAGCATCCCCCCATATTGCTTCGGGTGAGACTGATGCCGTAAGGGCCAGTAGTGTAGGGATTTTTTTGGCTAACTAACGCTGAACTTGGGTCAGGCCCCACGCAGCGAATAGTGCCCGGAAAAATATTAGTTTCAAAATATTCTTATCTAGATCATGATGGCCTGATCTCTGCAAATTATATTGAAAGCGCTGCACAAAGACCAACATGTTCTCATCCTCTTTTTGTATAATCTTAAAGATATCTTCCTTGACATCTCGGGATTTTCACTAGCCATGATATTTCTAGAGGAAAATCTTCTTCATATCATCCAATGTAGCAATAGATCTTCCCCCTAAACCCATAAACCATCTCAAAGTTGTGCCGTTCAAACTAGCAGGGAATATCTTCAATTTTTGAGCACCAGAAATATACTCATACCCCTGACAAACAATGTCAAATTCAAAAAGGAATGTGTTCGGATCCTTGGAAGAAAGGCCATGGAAATTAGGTAATGCTTTCAAAGCAATAGGATTCATAGGCGCATCACCTCTGATATCTCCAATTGGAAATTCAATTGAAGAGGTTGCAGGAGCCATGAATATCTGCCAATACCCACCTGGAATCTCAACAGGGTTTGGCTCTGGCTATTCTATAACAAGTGGTTGAGGTTTTTTAATAATGCTCCCTCGATCAAATGGCATAGATAATTCTCTCAAATATTCTTCCACTGAACTTGCAATATGCAGTTCCTCAGATCCTCTACTTGCTACTTCTTCTTGCCTGAATTGCACTTATGTTATTGAGGGGGGTCTGGTTGTGAAATTGATTGCCCACTGAATCTTGTATGAGATCTCACCCTAACAACAGCTCACGATGATGCACGTGAAATGATCTTTGGGATGCAGGGATTTCTGCCTAGACCTCTCCCTCTTCTTTTCGCGGGTCTTCCTCTGCCACTTTTATTTGTATCTTTGTTCATACAATTAGGAAATAAGAGGGAAAATATTTAAAAAAATCAAAAGCTCAAGACTTGGAGCAAGGTACGTAATTCCTTCTTGCGACGAGAGAGTGGCCCCTAAAAAGAAATCAAAGAAAGTAAATAAATCAATCAAAAAATTAAGCTCAGGACCTGAAATAGGGCGACACAAAAATTTCCCTTCCCAGGTCGAGAGAGTGGTTCCTATGAAAAAGAAAACAAGAAGATCAAAGCAACAAAAAAATTGATCTAATGCTCAAGACCTGGAGTAGGGTGAAAATTCCCCTCCCTAAGACAGGAGACCAATCCTCTGATCAATACTAGTCGTAATTTCATTCCCTTAATAGCCTCCCGCTCAATGGCAACAAAATGTTGGTGTTCATATCTGAATCATGCAATTCACCCAATTCTACATTAATTTTCAACCCAGGGGTCTACAAGTTATTTCAAGGCTACCATGCAAAGTATATGCAGGGCACAATTTCCCTACCCAATATTCAACATTCAATTACAAACTTAACAATGTGTAACAGCGAGCGACAACAGTAACATTGAATATGAGTAACAACTGTAACAACAACAAGAGTAACAAAAAAGTAGACTCACAGCAACACATTGATAATCATTCACAACGACAAATAAATTAACTGAAATAAACCTATGCACACATCTATCCAACAACCCCTGGTGAGGAGAGTGGGCCCAACTCCCTGATCAGGGTTGTGGCAAGATCAAGAAGTCACGAAATGATTAGAAGATCAAAATTTCATTAATCAAAAGGATAATAAATGTATGTTGTTACAGACTCAAAGTTAACGTAATTCTCTGTGGTCTTAACTGCAGACTTTCATAGCCTCATAACGCTATTTATACAATTTGTTAACACTAACAACTCCTAGAGTTACGACAGATGTTTGCCTACAATTACATAGTGGTTTCTTAATAAAAACATAATATAAAGATAACAATGCGTTGATTGAAATATTGATCCACCGTTGCAATTGATGTCTCAAGATAGCCCTGCCAACTGGATGGTCACCGTCACGACCTTGATCATACTTCCTCCAAACCGGCAAGAATAATCGAATTAGAAAGCCACTTAGGCAACAATCCCCTATGACTATGCTTCATTGATTAATGATTCATAATGACATGAAAAGAGGTATACTTGTGCAGTTTAGAATGTAAATTCGCCAACAATGGTGTAAAATGGATACAGGAAACAAGGTAGAAAGGTAGGTAAAAACATGCAAATTTAGCCACCAACGCTTATGTCACTTGAAATGGAAAATAAAATATGGACAATTATAACAAGTGTTCTAGGAAAAACACTTGTGAAAGATTAGAAAATAAGTATAACACGCACACGGCCTTCTCAAATTTCTCCTCATTTTACATATAACAATTTTCATCAATATTATATCTTATGTTTAGGATGTAACTTGATGCCTACTTAAGTTTCTAAGCGATTTTAAAAACTTTCTTTATAAAGATTCTTTCATTTTTTCTAATTAGTTAGTATATATATATATATATATATTTCTTTTCATTTTAGTTTTACATTCTTTTTTTTTTTTTCTACTTAAATTATTGTTTCTAATTTTTTTGTCATCATTAAAAAAAGTCTAATGTACTCCACATAAGGTTAGTTTTCTTTCTTTTAAAATAACATTATTCTACCCCCATTTTTGTTTTATTCTCTATTTCTATTTCCCACCCCACCATCTTTTTCATTATTACATGTGATTTCTTTTACAATAACATACTTATTTTATGCAATGGTTTGCAAAGTGTTGTAATTTTTAACATGGAAAAAGAAGGGATAGTTCCAATTTTTGGTTTTAGGATTGATTTTAAAATTTTTGTCGTATGAATGGTAGATGGTAAGGCCATGAGTTTGAAGGAAAATAGAGTTTTGAGCCTAAGAAAGAGGGTGGTGTGCTACTGGGAGTGATAATTTCTGTTCCAAGGTTGATGAAGCTTTTTATGACAATGGTAAATGTTGCTAAGGCCATATTTTAACACAAGAATTATATTTTACCCTACAAACGTATGTTGTTATTCATGAAAATTTTCAATTCAAGGGTTGAATTTAAGGTTTTTGTGGGAAACATTAGAATATTGTTAATATCATGGTTGGAAAAGGTGTTGATTAACCTCGAAAGGAAAAAACTTGTACTAGTAGTAGCATGGCTTTTCTATTTGGAGGTAAAAACGACTACCAAATCCAACCACCAAAAAAATGAAATTCTGAAGAGTTCTCTTTAAGTTGATAACTATGTTAGTTGGTCATCTTGATAGGAGTTACCCTAAGTTTGCACCATTATCAACACATCAAACATGGATATCATTATTTAAGTTGAATTTTAGAGTAGTTGAGAGTCAAAACGTAGATGACATCGAGTGGTACAAGAAGGCTTTAGCAAGAGAAGAAATGATTGATTTATCATATTTTCAGGCTACAATAATTTGTCTAGATCTTTTTAAATTAGGATGCACAACATTACTTATGTTGTTTCTCTTTATCTCATTATTTTACTTTGTAAGCACTCACCAAATCCCTTGATTGCAAGAAGCAAAACAATAAGACCATGTTGGAGATTTTGTAGCCCCATGTAGTACTATTTATTTTAATGAAATGAACTTTTTAGGTCTATAATTGTGAACTAATCAAGGTCAATGCGAAGCTGAAAATGATATATTAATATGTCTCAAGCAAAGATTATGGGTTATATCTTTAATATTTTTTTCCACAATGCTTATTGTGTTAGTGGAATGTCATGTTATCATACATAATTGGTCTTTCATCTATTGAATATATTTACTATTAGTGAATGGTTATCCTCCTCTTGCATGCCTCGTTTATGTCCAATGCTATTATTTTTTTTAAGGATTTAGGTGTGAATAAAACACCCCATGGTAGAAGTCTCTAAATATTATTTTCAACCATCATTAATTTTTATAGTTAGTTAAGGTGGAGGACATGGACTTCTAAATATTATGCATGATTTTGTCTTGAAAAAACTCCTTTGAAAGTAAATATCATGGCATTATATCACCACTAAGATTTTCCCAATCATGAGTGAACTTAGAAATAAAACCATAGATCTTCTGGGGTTTTTTGAGACCCACTTGAACACTAGTTAAAAAGGGCAAAACAAGTATTTTCTTATCTATTTGGGAGGCAATGTTTAAGATTGTTCGTCCTTATGCTTCATCAATGCCATTTTTTGTCTCTCCCTTATAATGTCAAGGGTATTGCAATCTTGCTTTTGTGTGTGAGGTGGGTCCTAGATCAATGTGAATAGGGGAATTCACATGAGCTTTGTCTATGTTTTTGTTTAATTAAGGTGCATAGATGTAGGAGGATGTGACATCTTTTGAAATGCGAACTTTGTTGATATTTATTTTGTCACAATAGTGAGTAAAACCCCTTACTTGATGGTTGTGGATTAAGAAATAGAAAAATGATAAATAAAACTAAAATCAAAATCTCTACTATTTTTCATGTAAATTACAATGTATCTTGTGAAATATAAAATCCAACCATACAAAAGAAGCATCACTGAACACAAACAAGGAAATAAAGAATATGAACATTTTATTGATCCAATGGTATAGAATATTGATGAAGGCAAATCGGACCCAAATCCCTCATTAGATGAGTCCTTTGTTTCCTTGGTTTGCTCGAACTCCAACCTCGCGTAGCAAGAACGTAGGAAACTAGAGCATTGAATCAAGGGAGTTTGTCCATCAATCTGAGGGTGATAGGCAATTCTGAAATGAATTTGCGTGCCTAACCATATAAATAATGCTTTCCAAAACGCAGAGGTAAATTTAACATCGCGATCAGAGATTATGACTCGAGGCATCCCATGTAACCTAAAGATCTCTTTCATGAATATATCTGCTATTTGCGCTGTTTGATATGTGGACTTAGCCGGTATAAAATGAGCAGTCTTGCTCTATTTGTCTACCACAACCATGATTGAGTCATTTTGTCTTTTAGATCAAGGTAGACTTGTTATGAAATCTAAGGTTATTGTATCCCATTTCCATGCAGGAATGGGCAAGGATGTAGTAACCCATCTGGGTGTTGATGCTCTGCTTTGACTTGTTGGCATTCTAAGCATCTAGCCAAATATTCTGCAATATCCCTCCTCATACTAGGCCATTAGTAACATTTCTTGATGGCAAAGAAAAGCTTTTGATAACTAGGGTGAGTAGCGTAAGGACTTCTATGAAAGTCATCTAATATAATTTGCTTTATCGACAATTGATTTGGAAAATAAATGCGATTTCTGAACATCAACAAATTCTCCGGGTTAATAATGTACCCTTTTTACTCCAGTGTTCTGTGCCAATGTAGCTTACTGCCAAAGATTATCATATTCCAGGTCCTTTTTGGTTGCTTCCTTTATCTGCTTAGCAAAGTTGAATTCTTCTTGACTAAATTAAATTTCATAGACATAATGCAGTTTCCTACTTAATGCATCCGCCACTCGATTTTCTTTTCCCTTTTAAGTGTTTGATTTCAAAATCGAACTCGCTCAAGAATGCAGTCCATCGAGTTTGACGCACATTCAAGGTAGGCTGGTTGAAAAAAAAAATTAGGCTGTTGTGGTCGGTTCTTAGTAAAAGCCTTTTCCCTAGTAAATAGTGTCGCCACACTTTTAAGGCATGAACTACAACAGTCAGTTCTAGATCGCAAGAAAAGTATTTCAGCTCATGCTCCTTTTTCTTACGGGATTCATAAGTGTTACCAAGAATAGTGTCCACTCGGAGCTACTATTCCCACTAAGACTGGTAGCTATCTTAGAAACAAACAAGTAAAGACTACTTTCACTTTCCTTTATGAAAAATAGATAAGAGTGGAACAAAGGACACCAACCTTAGTCTTGTGCTTGGTTCCTTGCTTGGTTCCTCTCCTTCCTGATAGATCTTTGTCGCTTCTTCTTCGTCTACCCAGCTTCAAAAAGCACCTGAGGAATCAAAGCAAAATAATACTATCGAAGAACAGAGATCTATATTCATAAATAACACAGGACCAGATATGTATTAACCACACAAAGGCATATACAATTAAACATACAAGAATGTGGAGGAAAACTTGAATAGCTTTATTAATATCAAGAATAGCAAGAGGATTACAACCAATTATTCTGACCCAGCATCATCCTCCAGCCAAAAAGCCCTTCTTCACCTCAAGTAAAGCTTAGATCACCCAACGCTATGAAGTTTCACCAGAAAACCAACAACACTTCTCTACAAGATACAAGATTCCAGCCTTTGGATCTCTGTGATGAGGGATCCATATATACATGATTGTGGGGGGGTGAGTCATCTTTTGGGGTCTTGATTAGTGTCCTCTCTCTGATCGTTCTTGATTCCACTTGGAGACTGATGATCTCTTACTCATCCCGAGTCGAAAACAGAGAGGCAAGTGTTAGAGGGGAAGCTTCTGGAAGATTCTATGATCTTCCACCTCGCAAACTGTCTCTGCCATTTGTCCATTCTCGACCATCGCACCCTACAAAGTGGCCATCCAGTATGCATCGCACCCTTTACACTGGGAAGGTGATATGCATCGCACCCTCTGCACTGGGTATTCAGTATGGTCCAGTTTTGACCATTTCTGAGCAGTTTTTAATGGAGAACTTCTGGGAGATGATGTAATTAGCTGACCTTGTTCCTTTAAGTAGTAAAGCAACACTTTTAGGGACTTAGGAGCCTTTAGTTTATGGACATTTATGATTGGGGTTGCAGTGCCCAAAAATGTCTATAACAATAAGCAACTACTTTTTATCATTTTGCATTAGAACTCCGCCCACACCTTCTTTACACGCGTTCGTACATACTATAAAATCCTCTTCGGGGTCTGTAATTTTCAATACTGGAGCAGTGGTGAGCATATGCTTTAATTTCTCAAAACTTTCCTCACAGTCCCTACTCCATTTAAAATTTGTTCCCTTTTCTGCAAGGAAGTAATTGGATAAGAAACCTTAGAAATTCCCCTTATGAATCGTCTATAATAACCAACAAGGACCATAAAAGAGCGTATATACCCGACACATTTGCTGGAACCGACCAGTGCATTATGGTCTTGATTTTCTGGATCCACCAGTATGCCTTCAGAGGAAATAATATGTCCTATGTAATGGATTTGATCCTTAAAGAAGTCACATTTGCTAAATTTGGCATACAATTGGTTTTCTCTTAAGGTTTGCAACACCACCCGAAGGTGCTTCCTATGTTCCTCTATACTCCAGGAATATACCAGGATGTCATCAATAAAAATAAAAACGAACTTGTCAAGGAAGGGGTGGAAAATTCCATTCATCATACTCATGAATGTTGCTTGGGCATTTGAGTCTAAACTGTAAAACTACGAACCCATAATGACCATGAGTTCAGAATGTAGTTTTATATATGTCTTCATATTTAATGTGGATTTGATGATACCCTGATCGTAAATCAATTTTTGAAAACACTACCGCCCCCTTAACTTGAGAAAAGGGTCATCAATTCAGGGTAAAAGGTATTTATTTTAATTTTTAACTTGTTTAATTGTCACCGTTGGGTACCATCCTTTTTCCTTACGAATAAGAATGGGTCTCCCTAAGGGGATACACAGGGCCGAATATAACGTTTATCCAGTAGCTCTTGAAGTTGCATTTTTAATTCTGTTAACTCAGGGACGCTCATTCTATAAGGGGCTTTAGAGACTAGAGTAACTCCAGGGACCAAGAGTTAACGAGTTGGTAGAGGACATGCTGTGTATGTATGTGATGCAGCAACATGGAAAATTGGAAGAGTACCTACATTTGGTAGAGTTTGCATACAACAATGGCTATCACGGGTCACTGAAAATGAGTCATTTTCAAGTACTTTATGGGAGGAAGTGTGCCATCCCTACAAATGGGAAAAATCCCAAAAATAAGATGATTTTAGGACCGGACATGCTAGAGGAAATGGAGAAAAGAGTGAAGAAGGTTCGGCAAAATCTGAAAGTTGCTCAAGATAGGCAAAAAGCTTATGCCGATAGGAGATGAACCTACAGAGAATTTCAGGCAGGGGGTCATGTGTATGTACGAATTAGACCAAAGAGAAGTACTCTCAAATGGGGAAAATGTGCCAAGTTGGCTCCCCGGTTATGTGTCCCTCTTCAAATTCTAGAGTGAAGAGGACCCGTTGCATATCGACTCGCATTACCCAGTCACATTCGGGTTCACAACATGTTTCATGTTTCTCTTTTAAAGAAGTATGTATATGATCCTAGGCACATCATAAATTGGCAAGAGTTTCAGGTATAATAGATATATAAACGTAAAATTCTTGTTATCTATGAATATGTCACAATTATTTATATGTGTATCAGTTATATGTCAATGGTACTTGTGGCAGGTCGAACCATAAGGGGATTTTCTAATCGAGACCCTGCGCATACTCGATCAGAGAGAAGTAATGTTGCGGAGGTGAGCTATTGTCCAGGTTAAAGTGTAATGGAAGCACTTCAGCCTGGAAGAAGCCACTTGGTGAAGTCTATGGGCAACCATGTGTAAGGGTGTCCTAGGCGTGGGGATGCCCTAACTAGGCACAGATGCTACATGGGCTTGGCCTTTCGTGGACTGTTGGAGGGCACCGTGAGGGAATACCAAGTGTGAATGTGATTGGGCACTTATGGTCTGCTCGAGGACAACATGATAGTGTACAAGTTCGAGCCCGGTGAAAAACACATTTTGGGAAAAATACTGAAAGAAAAGTTAAATCAGTATTTTTAAAACTCACATAATAATATATACACGACTTCACTGAACCAAACCCATATGTACCCATATGTACCCATATGTAACTTTCCAAACCACTCATTAAAATCCCAAAAATAAAAACTATAGATTCCATAAAAGTGAAATAATTCGTCCAACACGTTATCTCGTTAAAACTCCCACTCCCCCGGATGCTTCTCTACGTATCTAAGTTTAACTTTTAGTTCACGTTATCCCGTTAAAACATCCACTCCCCCGGATGCTTCTCTACTTATCTAAAGTTAGCTTTTAGTTCACGTTATCCCGTTAAAACATCCACTCCCCCGGATGCTTCTCTACATATCTATATTTAGATTTTAGTTGGCTTTTCCTTTCTCATTCAACTCAGTTTCATTTATAAGATTTCTGAAATGAGCTCCAGTTGCAGAACCCACAACGGCAGACTACGTGGGTATTACAAATGCGGAAAATTCGCTTTGAACGATTTCAGTCTGGCCAGTTATGTTGATTTCATATATCTTTTCTTTAGAGCTTGTCATATTTTTTTTTAACTGTGAAGCTTCCAAAATCTGGCAAAACTCGTGATGTATGATACCTTCATACTTCCATTAAGTTGGTCATCATACCTCTCCAGTCTTTTTCTATTCGCTTAATATGGAGAACTTGAATTTTGAGGCAGAAGTAGTGTTAGTTGAATTTTTCTATTCGCTTACTATGGAGAACTTGAATTTTGAGGCAGAAGT
>APFE030871533.1:166877-188685 GCA_000404065.3 Pinus taeda | reverse complement strand
CTCTTTCACTCAGAGGGATTCACCAAAACATTTTTACAAAAGTTACTCTGCCTCCTATGAAATTTTACACCACTGTGTGTAAATATTTCATTTACATTCACTGCTGTGTGAAAACAAAACTTACAGGGAGTTACAGGTTTACCTTTTCACCTGTGTGAAACAATACATGGTTTTCAACAAAACTATCCACTGGTTTCATTTACTTCTCCTCCTGCACTGCTGTGCAATCTTTACTTCTTACATTACAAACAAAAATTACTCTGCTGCATAAAAACCCCTTTTACATTTCAAACCAAAAATATATTCATGCACTTCTGTGCGTTCCTCCCCTGCAATACAAAGTTTGATCTATGTTCTCCATTCGCTGCTGCGAATCCAATCTTCTTATCTCACCGTGTGAGATTCACACATTTTATCTTTTTGGTGCTGCGGACCCCGTGTCTCATTTTTTTTCAATGTGCAATTACATATATGTTTGTTACAATCCCCGTGGTTTTTTTTACATAACAAAAATGGGTCAACGATTTTTAAAACATATATTAAAAAGAAATAATAAAAAAACTTACGCCCATACTCCTATTTACTTTGCCGTAAGAAATATTAAAGACCTTACCCAAAACATATAACATAACATTAATGTAACGTATGGGATGGTCCACGCCTAATTAAATTTTAACAGGCCCCGTACGCGTACTATGAAGACTTTAACCGGCGGACAGCTTTCCAGGAGATCAAACGACGGAGAGAGATGCACCATGATCGGACGCATATCGGGCGGGGTGAACTGACCGTGTGATACCTTCCGATGGGTGCCTGAGGCTGATGTCACGGTTGCGTCACTGTTGGACAGTTGTCGGCATTGGACCACACTGTCTGGAAACAGCCTCATGTCGAAAAGTGGTGCGATATGATACCGGGCGGTTTAGGCTTGCTGCAGTGGTATTCTCCGTGCGTTGACCGCGCGCACGGTGAAATTATATTTTCAACATTAACATGGAGAACTTGAATTTTGAGGCAGAAGTAGTGTTCGTTGAATTTTTTACTTTTCATAAGAGAAGTTTAATTTTGAGGCCTTTAGTGTGCTTGTTAGATTTTTCACTTTCCATTTCTCAGGTTTGCTTAGGTTTGTGTTAGGATTTTTTATTTTCAATAAGATAAGTTCAATTTTGAAGTAGTTGTTGGAGACAGGATTACACTTACATCAAAATTTGTAAGTGTTAGCAAACAGACACATCCTTAGATTTAAGCACATGTGAGGAAACACACCAGGAGCATTGGATTATCCGCATATTGGATGGCTCTCATACCACTTGTTGAAGACACGATTTCCGTTACACCAAAACTCGCAAGTATTAACCCATAGGTGTTAGTAAACACACACATCGTTAGATTTAAGCACATACCACACAAGAAGCACATACCACACAGGAAGCGCTGGATGGCTCTGATACCACTTGTTGGAAACACGATTACCGTTACACCAAAACGCACAGGTGTTAACCCGTAGGTGTTAGTAAACAGACATATCATTAGATTTAAGCACATACCACGAAACACACTAACTTTTCTACACTACCATTAACAAAGAACTAACAACTATAGTGTGCTTGTTAGATTTTTCACTTTCCACTACTCAGGTTTGTTAGATTTTTCACTTTCCATAAGTTAGGTTGTCTCGGCAAAAACCTTCCGCTTATAAATTTGATCAGTACTCCTATCGATCGATTACTGTCGATTACTGAAGGAAAAGCTTTATAGCGTATTTCTTTTTAAAACTTACCTTTCCATAAAGCTTCATATTTACTTTTATTCATCATTTTAATATGATATATTAGTTTTTCTCAAATATATTTTTCACATAATTTTCTAATATTATAAATGCACATGTATTATTATGGAAAGATTAAACATATTCAATATGGTTCAGTTAAAGATTAGGTAATTTATGCTCCATCTATATAATTTTAAGGATTTTACAACTTTTTGAGAATAGTTTTGAGGAGTTTTCATGTAGTTTAGTGAAATCTAGGTTGGGTTGGGAATTCTGCGGGAATGTTTTGCTTTAAACTTTAAGCTTTAGGAGTAAGTGTTTTGCTTTAAACTTTAAGCTTTAGGAGTAAGTGTGCATAGTGTAGGATTGCACTATATGAGCCTAAGGTAGATATGCATTTTTTTAATAAGTTCAAAAACCTATTATGAACCGGTCTATGTTTATATTGGAGTCTCAGTATTATAAGATATTTTGAGAAGATATTTTGAGATTATCTTGGAAGCTCATTTGAGAGTTATAATATTCTACATACACATCATATAATCATTGTTTTAGAGTCTTAACCAACAAAATCATTATATTGTTTTTTTATTACTCCATAAATAGTGTATATATATAATCAATTTCTAATTATTTTATATATTATATATATTAAAATAAATTGAAACATTAAATACACTTCATTTTTCAAATTAAATACACCTCATACACCTCATTTTAGATGAGGTGACACTTACACAAATAAATTTAAATTATGAGTAGAATTTAGGGCACGCTAGTCACTCAATCGTTTTCTCTATATATAATCTTATCGAGATTATCTTTGTTGGAGCGCTACTCATCTACGTCAGTGACCCCTGATTTTGACCAATATATAATCTTATCGAGATTATCTTTGTTGGAGCGCTACTCATCTACATCAGTGACCCCTGATTTTGACCAACATCGGGTGGCTATCATCTTCTCAGCCTCTTCAGTTTTTGTTAACCTTATAACGACCACGTTTGTTAAACGACTGCAAACATCGATGTAGATGAGTCCTGAGTCTGACCTCTGTCTCTACAAAATAAAGGGAAACTTTGTGCCTTCAAGGGTTATGATTATTACGGGACTGGTAACAATCTATGTAAATAGGCCAGGTTGATAGTATCTTCACCTTATTTCTAGCCTTTTCCTTTTTCGATGGAGAATTGGATTAAGCTGTCAAAAGCTGCATTTTTGTTTGATATCATATTCATATTCATGTGTTTATTTTTATTTTTTTCATTTATTATAATAATTTAGATTTTTTATTTTTTTTAAGTTTAGCAATTGAAAGTTTGATTTTTTTTTTTTTTTTAATGGTAAGTTTAGCAATTGAAAGACTGCATTATAGTTATGTTTAAGAATAATAGTTAATTGAAAGACTGCATTATAATTATGTTAAAAAATAATACTTAAATAATACAAGGAATTGAAATCTTGACTTAACATCTAAAAATCACATTTTATTACTTATTCAAAACCCCTATAGACTTAAATTGTTTAATATCATATTTATTTATTAATATTTCTTTCTTCATTTATCATAGTAAATAAAATTGAAAGAAAAAATCACAATAACATGAAATCTGAACCTAACATCTAAAAATGATACCCTATCACTTATTCAAAACCCCTATGGACTTAAGTTGTTTAATATCATATTCATTCATTAATATTTCTGTTTAATATCATATTCATTCATTAATATTTCTGTTTAATATCATATTCATTCATTAATATTTCTTTCTTCATTTATCCTAGTAAATTAAATTAACTTAGTAAATAAAATTGACTGAAAGATAAAGGAAGAAATGACACAATAACATGATAGAATAACAAAGCTACTTGTCTGTAAAATAGAATTGATTCATTTAATTGCATGAAGCTACATAAGTAAAATAAACAACAAATTTGCCAAGCTTAAGACATTTCCTAAATTTAAAACTCCAAGTAAAACTATCAAAAGCAACCGATAACTCCGTATAAGTGAAAATAATAACATATTCCAACAATAATGCCTTCGTCTTGAAAATGAAAACGAAGTTTTTTAAATCTTTCCGTGTTTTCGGTTCCGGGAAAGGAAACAACCATGTTGATGAAGCCTGATCTCGTGCACAACCCTAATCGGGTAATGTTATGCTTCATCGGACAACGGCTTGCATTACGCCAAACCCTAATCAGGAAATGGTTTGCTTAGTCTAACAATGGCTCGCATTAGCGGTTAGGATCCGATAACAGTGTGTTTTGTCTGGAAATAGCAAGCATCGTGAAGGGTATTCATTATCCAAGCCACTTACCATTTGCATCGTCCTGGTTAACTACCGTTTGGATTAAGTAATTCAGGTCTAGCTATTTGGATTACATTGTGTTCTGCTTGTGCTCCAAGAGCTTCTACTTGATCTCTGTCGGATCTGTTCGCTCGATTATATTTTTCCTGGCCCGCCTTAGAATTATATATGAGATAATGTAGCTTCAATGATCCCTTTCAGTTTGAACAATACAAAATAATACAAGAATAGAACTTAAGAGTAATTTTAATGACCCTTCTAATTTGAAGAACACGCAATAAGACACTAATGGTACTTTATCTTCACCCTTTTAGTTTGAACCGCACAAAATAACACAAAATCGAACTTGGAGTAGTTTTGTCAAACTATTGCCATCTACATCCCCATCAGTATATGTCTCAGTAAGAATTAACTACACTAACTGTTGTAACTAAATACTACACCAAATCTTTTATTGGGAGCACAACTGCATCCATAGACTTCAAAAATCTAAAATAACGGCTGGCTAATGGCGAGGAAGTCATGCCCAAGTATCTTGAATGATTATTAAATATTATTACCATTTACAAATCAGCCTACCAACGTGTTCAAAGATAGACAGGGCAATAAAACATCTACTCTCAGAAAAAAACATCTAGTCTATCAGAAAACTTAGGGCAAACATACAAGGGTAGATACCTGGGACTGGCGAATTCATGGAGCTTCCCTCTCGGGGAAAAAATCATAACTCCAACTTCCGCATCGCAGAGCACCGAGAGCTCATAAGCTTTCTTCAGTAACCCATTCCTGCGTTTAGTAAAGGTAACCTGCCTTCTGGCCGTGTTCTCGATCCTCTTCATCTCTGTCTTTCCCCTCACCATTACTGTCTCTCTTCCGTGCTCTTCCCTCCAAACAATCACTCGCAGACTCTCAGATCAACGGAATGACTATTAGGATGAGATCCAATAATGGCTTCAAATGGTAAGAAAGGCAAAAAGGATACTCATTCCAGACATCCCTAAAGCAGAAAAGAAGACAAGAAACCTCATCCACTCTTCTTTTTTTGGGAAAAAGGAATACTGGCATCGATTTATGCTTCTATTCTATCTAAATATGGGTTTCCTTCCATATATGGCTTTTAGACCGCCAGCCGTACATTAGTCAATTATTAGCACAGTTTCCCAACAAGCCTGTCAGATACCATTGTCCTCGCGGTTCTACCTAGAACCACATAAACTTAATGTATTCATATCTGTCATGCAATAAAATATTTTTACTTCGTACAAAGTACACAGTGCGAAGTCCACTGGCCATCAAAACCTAATTCATGGGTACCACAAGTCATGAAGTTCTGTTTTCATTTTCAGTTTGTTCACGTGACAAAGAGTACGTGTTTTTTTAAAATGGCCTTAAATGTGTACTATTCCCAGGTTACGCCATTTAGGTTCACTGCTTTTAATATATGGGGATGCGGAAGCCATCAGGGCTTTTAACCCTGCAGGTAATTTATCCATTTAAACGTCTAGTAAGACCTACAGAATTATTTGTATGACTGCAGTGCTTGTCAACGTTGTCATGTCGTAGGTACTACCAAACTCCCGGTTTTACGATTCCAATTCTCAGCTCCAAACCACCTAAGTTTCGGTCCAAATCAATGTCAATCAGAAGAGGTGTGGATGGGAAACTGACATTAGATAAGGTGGGTTGTTTTATTCGGAGGCTTTATCACCCTGCGAGATGAAATCACTGACAACGACACACATTTCTTCTATGTTGTCGGCAGCAGATGTTTCTATCTTTTCCATGGATGGAGGAGGGGTCATCTAACGTGGAGGAAGTGTTTCAACGACCCTGTGATGGTGAAATTGAAAAGAAGAAAATAATAATTTCCCAAAAAGAACAACATTGTTTCTAAGGACACTTCCAAGAGTCTCTAAATATATTTTTGCATTTGTTTATTACTTCATGTAGGTCACACCTCCTTAAGATTTCGACGGTTTTATCAAATTTCCTTATTTTACAAAAAAAAATCACGGGAAGTTTTTTGGGTGCTTGAGGCTAGTTTTCGTCTTTTTAAATTATATTTTCGTTATTTTATTTTTATATTTTTATGTTATACTTGTTATTAAAAGATATGTTATAATTGTTATTAAAAGTGATTGATTACTAAGGCTTATATTGGTTGGTAGTAGGGCGCTATCAAGTTTTATAGAAATATGGTGGAATATACATTAATTATAAACATGCGGTATTTTCTCTATTAAAATAGTCTATTTTTTCTATTAAAATAGTTTATTTATTTTTGAGAGTGTGATGGTGTGTTAATGGAGAGTGATTAGTATTATGGAATGACTAATTAAAAAAAAAAATCTACGAGTCTCTACTAATATGTAGTAAGTTTTATAAATGATTTTATATTTGTAGCCAATTCATAATATTTTTTATTTTTTCTAGATCAACTGATATTTTTTTTTATGAGAAAAGAGAATGTTCCAAATATTATTGTATCTACATTGGATAGAACTCGCATTAGCTAAATTTGGCATACAATTAATGTTCTCTTGATATTTGCAAAACCAATATGAGATGTTCCTTGTGTTCTTTTTTGGACTTCGGGTAGATAAAATATCATCTACAAAGACGAATGCAAACATATTCAAGTACTTCTTGAAAATGTCATTCATGAAACACATGAATGGTGAGTCCAAATGCTACCAATGAAAATTCATAATGATCGTACATTTTTCAAAAAATTGTCTTATATATATGTTAATCTTTGATTCTCAGTTGATGATATAATGATACCAAGTCAATTTTTTAAAATATTTTTGCTCTTTCTACTTGATAAAACAAACCATCAATCCAAGGTAAAGGATAATTAATATAACAAACAACCTAGGTTACCATTATTTTTCATTACAAATAGAACTTGTGTTCCATACAGAGACACGCTTGGTACAATATACTCTTTGTCCATAATTCCCGTAGTTATATTTTTAGTTCCATCCATTCAAGGGTATTGATTTTATGCGATGCTTTAGATATAGGTGTTGAAGATGGCATAAGGTCAATGAAAAAATCATTATCTCTCTTAGAAAATACACCAAGTTTCACATGTGGGAATGCATCCTTAAATTGTTGAAGTATTAGGTAATCTTCAATTGTTGAATCTTTCTCTTCAACTCTGGTTTTCTAACTCTGGTGTTTGTGAATGTGCCAGAGTTGGCATTTTAAGCTTTCTTCTAAGCACTCAAATGCCAGTGTCTCTTGATTTAATCAAGCCTTGTATTGAAGAGAAATCATTTCAATCTGCACCCAATTTGATTATAATCTACTCCAAATTATCACTTTTCATTTATTTGTGTTCTAGTGGAAATTTCCTCCCATTCCAATTAGGTGGTTACTTTAGTTAACATGGTTCTTTTTTAATTTTGAAGCATTAGTGGTTGTATTGGTTAAGCTCATGCATAACATTTCCCTTTCCTTCTTGTGAACATTCAATTGATCAACCAGATGAATATGTGTCAATTAGTAGTAAACTTGGTTGCTTTGTAATCTTTTGCAATTTTAATAACCTGAGACTTAGGGTCTAAAACTGCCATTTTTAACTATCCTTTCTCATAGTATAGAAATGTGAGTAATCTTATATGCAATCTTGAGCCTTGAGCCTTGATTCCATAATTTAGTATAGGCATATTATTTTAACTTCAAATTATTTTCTTTATTTCCATGAATTGTGCGAAAATATTATCCTGCTTAGCAACTGTATTAGGTGAAACACCAGAAGATGATGTTTCTTATGTAAGAGAAGTTGGTGACAAAAGCTCTAGACTAAAAGCAAGTTTTATTGATATAATTTCTTCAATATTCACCTGAGTGATTGAAGCCTTTGTTTCTTCCAACTGTTTCCTTTTCTTAACTCTATACTCTATATTCTCTAACTTTGAAGCTTATGTTGTTTGATTGTCTTAGAAAACATTCTCTTAAGTTATTTCTCCCTTTGATGTGAAGTTTCAATAATGATTGACCTTGATGACTGACCTATTTCACCATGTACTTCTATAATTGGTATGGGGCTTGTTCCCATACTTATTTTTCATAAACTGAACAATTTCAAGTCTTGACACATGCTTATAAGATGTTGAACCTCGCTCAACTCTTTTGTGGTATATAACACTATGGGGATCATAATGCGAAATTTATCCTTGTGAGAACTTCATTTCTTTCAACACTACCTCAATCTCTTGACTTGTTCCTCTTGTATTAACTAAAAATGGTGCCACTTCTACCTTCAATTTTAAGATTGCAAGATTTTTTTTCGATATAAAACGAATCATATCAACATTGAGCCTCTATCTTATGAACTCAAGTGTAAACAATCTCATTGGTATGAAGATAGGAAGCCTACAAGGAGGTAATTCATAGTCATAAACCATTATTTCTGTTAAATCTTATAATAAATACCAATCTCTAACGTTTACCCACTCACTATGTTGTAATATCCTTTTGACTTCTCATAATATGCTTCGACGTGGCATATCATATAATAGGCTAAAAGAGACTGGTAATAATTTTCTAACTAAATCAAAATAAGAAAACTCCATAGAATGTTTTCTCACCATTGATTCCCAACAAATTATAGAGAGAACATTCTAATTTGAATTTTGTTTTTCCAACTATAAATTTGAAATTTGTGTAGCATCCTGTTGTAGCGACTAAAACCACCCTCCAAAATTTTGCCTTAGCTTAATTTTGGAGCCTCCCTACCAATCTTTCACAGCAGCATGTCTTGTCTTGTCAAGTACACAAGATTCAATGATTTTCATGCAAAATGGAAGCATGTCCATCAAATTTTGTTGCATCCCCCTCACAGGTTGTTTCACCAAACTTGGTCTAGTTGCAAGCTGAGCAGCTCCCTCAAGAAATTGCACAATTCTAGAGGGCAACCATCCTTCCCTCTAGAAATTATGTAATTCTGTCTAGCAACCTGTTGTGCTTCAGAATTGCGCAATTTTCCTTGTCACGTTTCACTGAGAAAATTGTGCAATTCCTCCCAACAGAGCTGCTCAGCCCAGAAATAACGTAATTATGGATAGAAGTGAGTTTCTTTGCCCATAAATTACATAATCCTTCTAGGTAGCAAACCCAGGTCCCTCCCAAAAATGCGCATTTTTTCCTCCCAGTTGAGCAGATTGTCGCATGCGTAGTTGAGTTGACCAATTCCCTCAAAAACCGAGAAAAACTGATTTGCATGCATGGGATGCTTCTCCCAAGTCAGCATGCAAAGGTATCCCTTAATTCAGGGATCAATTTTTAGGAGCTGGAGGTTACATGCAAGGATCATCACCGAAACCTCCCGCCATGTGTTGCCTTTCCTAGATTTCTGGCATACGCATCACAACCTCAATCTTATCGAAACTCATCAACCGAACACTGCAAAGCTCATTCCTCACATCGATCTTGCAACTCTAACATCCCACATTGCATCTAGGAGTTTTCGGCACATTCAACTCAGTTTTTTTGTGGTAAGCCCGCTTTTCATGTCTTGCGTTGCGTTTTTGGCGCTTTTTGTGTTTTGCTTTGTATGAATGTTGTTTTCTTGATTTCATTGAGCGCTTGCTGTCATTTTGATACATACTAGGTTGGAATAACATCATTTCAGTTTTTGTTAACATCTCACTACTGTCGCATGCATGAAAATGTTTGGACGGCCATCGTTGCGGTGACTTGCTTCACACACTTACATGATTTCTCGTTTCCTGAATCATGTGATTTTTGTTTGCATGAATGATCATTCACTTTTGTTTTCACTCATCTCGTCATGCATTCACTCTTTTCATGTTTTCAGTCAACCGTCGGCTAGACTGGGCTGCCTTATCCCGAATCGTGCCTTGCCCAACTAGCATTGCACATTTCCGAAAGCGAAGGCTCTGCCTTCCCTCCAGAATTTGCGCAAGTCTAGTCAGGCATTGACCTCCAGGCTTGCATTATGCAATCCTTGGAGGCAGCGTCATGTTGGCCCCAAAAAATGCGCAATGCAGTTTGTTGGTTTCATGTCACTGCTGACTAAAATTGTGCAGTGAGCAATTTGAGTCCCCAATAGGGCAAGCTGGATTGTGCATTGCGCAGTTCCAACACTCAATCAACCTCTTGATAGCATGGACTGTGCCTTGCACATTTTTGGCAGTGAGTCTCCCGATCTCCTGGCGGAAATTGCACAACCTTCATGATCAGTCACACAGGTATGTCACAAGTCAGTTTTGAAGCTCATTTTGGTTTTCGACTGACAGATTGTTTGCCATTAGTGTTGCCATCTCTCCAGTTATCGCAGGCGTTCATCTACCTCTCAGCAGCACAGGTACAATGGTTTCCAGGAGAGCAGAGTCAAAGACACCGTGTGGAGCACGCTTGGGGATGCAATCGATCAAGTGTCTATGAACTTGCCTACCCACGATGACATCAAGTTGTTTGTAGAAAAGGAAATCAAGTTATGACGGCAGAAACCTCACAACATGTAGCACCATAAACATCAACTGAAGACACCGTACCGGATGCAACGAACGCAAGAGGAATTTTGTTGAGAACACAGTGGCGAAACAAAGTTTCAAGCTCAAGCATATCAACTAGTGGTTAAAGCAACTTTGTAGACTCAGGCTATAAGGTGACGGCGCGACATGAAGATCACACAAAGGCAAAGAATGGAATAGAGAAGGGGTTGCATGTGCTCAAGCAGCAACTCAAGGAAGAATGGGAGTTTCATATATGAGAGACTGAGTTGCAACAGGTGTAAGGACTTTGGACACCACATAATCTCCACAATGGTATGATATTGTCCACTTTGGGCCTAAGCCCTCATGGATATGCTTTTGGACTTACCCCCAAAAGGCCTCATACCAATGGAGATATTTGGCCATCCTTATATATCCATGATCCTCTCCACTTCTAGTCAATGTGGGATTTTGGTCGTATACCCAACAATCCTCCCCTCGAACAAAGGACCATTGAGCCTCCCCTCAAACGATTATCCATCCGTCCACTCTCTACCAACCAGGATTCTCCGCTCCAATGCGTTGGAAGCACACGCCTTACATGGAGCACCACCTACCTCGAGAGCTTGCTCTATCCAAGGTCAACTCCTCTTCACTGTGTTGGGACCAGGACACGTCCATGAAGAATCCGGAGCACACTGCCTGTCTAACCGAGCTCATCCACATATCCCATCGTGATATTACCGGGGCCCACCACCTTCGTTCGACATTTTGAGGATTCATCCAATTGGCTAACTTCGGGGCATGGCTCTGATACCACTTGTAAGGACTTTGGACACCACATAATCTCCACAATGGTATGATATTGTCCACTTTGGGCCTAAGCCCTCATGGATTTGCTTTTGGACTTACCCCCAAAAGGCCTCATACCAATGGAGATATTTGTCCATCCTTATATATCCATGATCCTCTCCACTTCTAGTCAATGTGGGACTTTGGTCGTATACCCAACAACAGGAACAGGTACAACAAGGGGCGTAACCTGCAAAAACAGATGAAACTGTGCCTGTACAAGTTATAGATTCATCCCAGCAGTTGGCACAGAGAAGACATAGTGAGTGGTGTTGTTGATCGCATGCAAGGTAATTCAGCAACATGCATGTCATTGTGTATCACATGCAAGGAAATTCAGCAGCATGCATGTCATTGTGCATCACATGCAAGGAAATTCAGCAGCATGCATGTCATTGTGCATCGCATGCAAGGCAATTCAGCAGCATGCATGTCATTGTGCACACGCATGCGATCTAACCCATTTGGCACACTCACAGTGGAAAAGACAAGAAGCAAGTCCAACTACAGTTGAACATGTAGTTGACAGTTGATGCACATGACCACCAACATACACTCGAAGATCAACATGGAGACTATGCATCAATGTGTTTCCGGTTCGGTTGCACCCAAGAAGACCATGTGCATGCTAGTAGACGAGTTGGATGGAGGAGCCATACCAATGCACCCGGATGCAATGAAGGCAAGAGTTTGCTTTAGCAATATTTCACCATGGAGCGCATGCACACCATCATGGACGACCAAGCTTGGCATCAGCTCACCACCTTCACCATCACAAGCATGTCAAAGAGTTGGTCTCACCACAATAGACCGAGTGTTAGTGATGCCTTGCATGGCTTTCTCAAGAAATTTTGTCTCACATGGGAACATGTGCATCGTAATGTAACGTCTTTTCAAGTGGAAGTTCAAGTGTCGATAGTTGGATGTAACAGTCATAAAGTAGATGAAGAGTCGTGAGGGTAGATGAACTGTTAGAAAGAGGAAAGTCAAGGGTCTCCCCACCCTTTGGTATAAATAGAACCTCATAACTCATTGTAAAGGCTTTTGGTCAGCCAAGCTTCCGATAAGACTATCTTAGAGAGAGCTTGGACAGTATTGTAATGAGCCTTGGCTTCTCCACTGCGCAGAGCTAGTACATCTCTTTGGAGGAGTAGGCAGTTGTGGTTGTAGTTTACTCGAAATGATATATGTATCTGTTTGCTTACGAGTGCATGTATAGCTTTCTGTGTATCTGTGTATGAAACTTTCTGAAATATGTTTTTGGTTTAACCATCACTTTGGATTGCTAGCTAACTTGCCTTCCATGTTGTGATGCATCTTTTCTCATGTGTTCTCTTCTCAACTCCATGCTATCGCAGGTTTCCAATGGTTGCACTCATCTCAACCCCCATGTGTTAGAACCTCTCATGCACCTTCCTTGGCTCACTACATATGTCACACTCTTTCTACCAACAGAGTTATCTTACTTGCCTTTGTGTGAAACCGTGGTCAAGGCAATACTGTATGACCCACTGTTAGGACTCATACACCAAATGGTCTGAGGTCTAGTTTGGACTTCTTACTGGGCAGATCCCCGTACATGTTGGCAAGTCCAGAACCATCAAGATTTTGGAACTAGAAAGAGGGCCAGATGACAAGCTAAGTCCTCACATCTGTTTTGAATCTCTACATATCTATCATGACTAACTACAAAGTTTCTCTTCTAGAGTGTATGTCTTATGGAAATGACTTCATTATCATGGAAAATCTCTTGGATAACTTTTCACATAAAACATTTGATGGTGGAGGCCACCACATAGCCTTGGTTAGGCATGCGGTTGGTATTGTAGGCTCATGAGAAATAAATTGAATCTTTGAAGAGTACATGACTCGTGCATTGTTCATCTACACGCTTCGAGGGCACCCCATGCACTAATGTGCCATGCTATCAAAAAATATATTCATTCTCTTGCTCATCTCGTCGCAGAGATAGACCGTTCTTTCAATCACTTTAACCATAAAGAACTCGATCAAGAAATTATGAAATTACGAAAAGCACCTGATCAATCTGTTGATCAGTTTTACACACACTTTTTTAATCTTGCATACCGATTTCCCGATGAGGATTTTTTTCCCTGGAATATATAAGGAAAATGCTCAATGTCGATGAGATCCATTTTTTATCTTCCAAGAAGAAATCTCAATTCAAGATCAAAACCCAAATAGGACCTTTCATTTGTAACAATAGGGCAGCAGGGGAAGAAGTAGACAGATTGTTGAAAGAAATACAATTTAGCCTCAGTTTTACATGGTCATATGGTCCATCAGGTATCTTCTCCAATTTAAGGGTAGAAAATAAATCTATAGCTTATCTTCATACATTCAAACCAAAGATTGAGAGATACAAGAACCAGCTATAATGGACTAAAAACACTCTACAAGAGGCAGAGGAGCAATTGGTGTCAACTTCAACATTACAGACTCCTGTCACATAGGAGAAGGCAAAAAAAAGGATCAGAGAAGAAAATTCACCTCTAGTGGATGATACTCCTAGCAAAGATCTCAAAATCATATATAGTAAAAGGTCTAAGCTCAATCCAAAAGTTAACCTAAGAAAGGGTTCAGCTCAAGAAGATATTATCACTACCAGAGAGGCACCTACTTCCACACAAGAAAGTGATCAGACTACACTTTCTCCTACCACCTCGACATTATCACAAGATCAGCAACAAGTTATGCAAACGAGTACATCTACCACCAGGGAGAAAGAAAAGAGCATATTTGATATATTCAAGGAGATTAAATTGAAAAATGAAGCTTTGAAAATCAATACATATAATCAGTTTTGGAACTAGACTTCCAGTTTGGAAAGTAGACTGTTGTCAGCCTTTGACTCTGAGAAGGGAAAAATGTAGATGGCTTTTATCCAAGCACGGATCCCATAGCCTAAGGCAACATCAAATTACAAAAATACTTCATTTGAATTTGATATAAAGGACATACATCCCATTAATCAAATGGAGACGCACAAACAAACTGGTCAAATGATTTCATCTACACTCACTAAAATTGCTATGATTTTTTCCAAATTATAGGTTTCTTTAGCTAATGTTCAGTCACAATTGAAGATGGAGAAAGTCTGTTGACTTGCTAAAGACACAAGAATGAAAGCGTTGGAGGACTTGGTAATAAAAGTAGGATATGATCCTTCAAATATCGATGATGTAGAAGAGATCATAAGAAAGAAGAATACTGACATAGAAGCATTGATAAAACAGTTGAAATTTCCATCCACCAAAGATCCTCTGGCCAAAAGACATTGAAGAAACAGAGTCACATAAGACAGACATGATGAAGCTCATCATGGAGTATAATGTACAGTTGAAATAAATGGAAACAGAGATCAAGAAAATAATCAAAGAAAAGGATCAAGGTGCAAGAATGTTTATTGTCCCTTTGGAAGCTATACCTCTTACAGCAGTTCCTACATCTACATCTTCTATAGCCAACATAGGGAATACTGCAGATCAGCTGGCTAGTGCTATGGAGAATATGTCTCTCCAAACTAAAGAAATTAAAAGATTGCAGGCTCAAGTTAATATTCTACAAGACTAGAAGGTAAAGACTGAGACTTTCCATGCAACAAAGTTACAGAGAGATCAGAAGCAAATAGAAATATGGAAGAATTCTGCAAATGAAACCTCCATTGGCCACACACTGGGTCAAGTTACGAAAATTATATGGACCAATATTATTGAAGCCATAGAGGAAATCTGGCCATGTATTCAGATTATATTTGAGTACAAAGAGTTGATTGAAAAAGCTGATGAGGCCATTTCCACTATCAATAATGAGTTGGGAGATATGTCTGCCATAACCAACAATATCATCAAGTTTCTAAATTCCAAAAATAGATATGAGTTGGATGATTTGGGAGTGGATGACAGGACAAAGACAATGTTCAAAGTGAAGAAAGTTCTTCCAAAGAAAACTTTGATTATGCAGCTCCAAGAAAAATGTCACAATTTGGAGATAGTAGTCAATAGGTTTTTCGGAAAAATAGAGGCATTAACAAAGAGGGGTCTGCCCTCTTTATTTGTAACTAATGACTGATGACCAGGGAAGATTAAATGAGGAAGCTTAAAGACATTGCAAGGGACACTGCTAAATTTTCCCACATTAAAGGTGCTATGACAGGGAGAGATTTTCTTGAAGTTATCAACAACGATATTTTCATTCAGCATGAGATAAAGCATATTTTCATGGAAAAGCCCACATTTTCTCGGTATATCAAGGTAGATGAGATCTACTGTATGAAAACAAAAATCACCACCCCAGATGAAGATCAATGGGATGAAGTGTGCAAATTTAAAGATTAAAGAAAAGATTAGCCACATCCAGCTCAACACCCAAATTGTGTTAACTGAGTAACTGTTCTTCGCAAAGATAGTGCCAGACATCTAGATCAATTCACCAAATTCGCCTCTTTTGGTCACACTAGTTGTTCTATTATTTTGTAGTTAATAATAGATTTCCATGTCGATGCAACATTCATTGTAATATTTTTGGAAATTTAGTTTAAATACTTCATTCATTAAAAGCAATGGGGGTCGTTCTTGATCATTGTAATTTTTCTTATTGAGCATTGTACTTTTTCCATGTTGTTGAAGCGTTATTAATACAAAGACTTTCACAGGATTCTCATGCTGCAATTTACTAGTGATGCTTTTCCTATTGTAATATTTGTTTCCATTGTTTTCCTCTACATCATAATCATTTGAAAATCTAATTGTAAAACAGGAAATATGAAAAATAAGACTTGTTAATTATACACCTTATTTGGACTATTTTTACAATCTGTATGTTTTCTTTTGAAGTTTGATTGAAAAATTCTTAAATTATTTTCGATCATTACTAAAATCACCTCTTCTTCATTTCATAATTCACTTTAAAGATCGAGTAAATGCAACTAGCTTGCCCTGTGATTACTCTTTTAAACATATTGATTACTCTTTTTTGACTCCATAGCCCAATAGAAAGAAAATAATTTAATCAGATCAACCAACCAAAACAGTCAAACAATTTGAAACAAATAATCAAGCCTAATATAACTAGCCTAATATCATCTTAAAAAACAAAGTTAAATCATAAAGAGAGATCCCTCTTTGGGGCTGGCATGGCTAGATTCTAGCTTCAAAAGTGGTTTGATGTTGTCCTCTATAGTTATTATGCCAATCTTAAATTGATAGAATGACAACATAGTGCCGACCATACTGGGTAATGACACATTTTAATACAAACATTATTATTCCCTAGTGTAAAATCGGTATTTATTTAACCAATTGTTGTATCATTATGAAATACATGGTCTAAGGTTGTTATTTTGTATATATTTTTTGTATCATTGATTCTGATTTTATTTTTTTGTGTGATGATTTTTCATAGCCCTCGCTCCCAAAATAATTTACGCTAGATCTCACCCTGATCCCAACCCTGTTGAATTCATAGATAACCCTAAGAAGTTGGTGAGAAAGAAACATTTTACTGAGAGTCAAGGTAGTAATAGTCCCTTGTCTAGATTCGATTCTCCTTTGGAAAAATTCCTTTGTCTAGGTATAATTCTCTTCCATAGAAATTTGAAACTTTACAAGACATAGAATTTGATTTGTCTTTCCAACAAAGTTTGTTTATATCAAAATCTGAGGCTTTTGTAGATCGAACTATCATAGATAAATCCATACTGCAACCATATGTACCCCAAATCCAAGTCCTTGAAAAAGATCCTGATCTTGAATCTTTATAGCAATTTGACAAGTCTAGTTTCAATGCTGGACCAAGATATTGAAGAAGCTTGTACTCAACAATCTGTTGAATTCTTTGCTTTAATTGTTGCAGCATCCTCTTTGTCTAGCCAGTCTTCTCAATCTGTACATCTACAACTTCCCAGTTCTACTTATTCCATAGTTTCAACTTCTCTACCTCTGATTTCTCAAACTACTATCCCTACTATCCTTGTAGTTATCAAAACTACACCTCCATTAAGTCCATCCTTAAGTAAATCTACTAGGATAGTTATGGAAGGAAGGTATGCACCCTTGGTGTTACCAGGCTAGCTAAATTCTATGACAACAAATTATCCATCCAAAATTTTGACCTTTGATAATACTGATGCTAATATTGCCCAACAACATGTGGATAGGATGAATGATGCGTTTGACCTCCATGAAGTGGATGAAGCTGATGTTAAAATGAGATTGTTTTCCCAAAGCTTAGGAGGTGATGTCAAGAAATGGTTTAGGGGTTTACCTACAGGAAGTATAGCCAACCTTGATGCTTTCCATCAAACATTTTAGCTAGATGGGAGATCAAGAAGAATCCACTTCAACATCTAAATGAATATAAAAGATTGAAAAGAAACCCAATGAAACTATGGAAGAATATTGTGAACGATTCAATACTTTTTACAACACCATTCCATAAAACATCAAGCCCTCCACTGGCCTAGATCTTATTTCTTTTTTAGATGGTTTCGATGTTGATATGGACTATCAACTTAGAGAGAGAGAGACCCAGAAACTTTGGAAGAAATGCAATTGAAATTGAAGCTAAAATCTTGGCCAAAAAATCCAAATAGAAGTCTGAATGCAAAGTAACCATAAAATAAGAACCTTCTACTTTTGTTGTTGATCATAAGATTGATAGCTTAGTTAGAGTGGTGAATCAAATGATGCAAAGAGTGAACATTAATGACCAAACTCCGGCAAGATAAAACCAAAATGTCCCTCAAACTAGAAACCAAAACCTTAGAAGTAATGCTCTCCAAATTAAACAAAGAGAACAAAAGGGTCAGGACCAGCAGGTTCAACCTCCTTTTCAGGAAAATTACACAGATGATGAGGGGAATATTGTGGAAGATTTGGATGATAATCAAATAAATTTGTTGGGGATAATTGATGATGAAACAATTTTCCTCACTCAAGAGGAGTAGGAATTTTTTCTAATGGCCCAGACTGAGTTGGATTCTAAAGAGTCAAATGAATACAAATAAGGGTTTGAAAACACTATAATGGAAGTCCATAGGTAGTATAATCTTAGAAGTAAGAAATATCAAGACACTGACAATAAAAAGAATGTTGAAAATCCTATCAAAATGGTCCCTGATTCTGATTCCAAGAAAACAACAGAAAATATTCCTAAGAAAACCACTGAAAATCTTGGAAAGAAGCTAGTAGAAGCTACTATGAAAAAGATGATTGATAGTCCTTCGAGAACTACTTAAATTGATTTCTCTTCTACTAGCCAACAAATAGAATTTTCCACAAAAATAGTTGTTGATAACTCTGATTTTCCAAATCTGCTTAAGAATCAAACACCCTTCAGTATTTAAAATGAACTTACCAAGCTGAAAATTTCTATCCCTTTAACTAAATTAATGAAGAAAAATACATACAGGACTCAAGTCATGAAAGCCTTAAACATTGGGGAAAATACTGACAATGTAAGTTTGAATGATGATTAGCCTGAACTCTTATTCGGGCCAGAAGTTGAAGGAAATCCTCAAGAAGGAGGGGTCCCTCCATTTTATGTCAGTTTGAATATTCATGATAAAATTCTCCATAATGTTATGCTAGGTTCAGGTGCATCCCATAATTTAATACCCAAAGTTGTCATAGAAAAACTAGGACTTGAAAGTACTAGACAATACAAAGAACTGTATTCCTTTGATTCTAGCAATGTTAGATGCCTAGGTCTTATCAAAGACCTATGTGTTACTTTAGCCGAAATCCCTGCTAAAAGTCTTGTGATGGATATAGTGGTTGCGGACATTCCCCCTAAGTATGGCATGTTGTTGTCATGCTCATGGGGTAAAAAATTATAAGGGACCCTACAAATGAAAATGAATTATGCCACTATACCAACGTTTGGTCAACACGGAAGACTGTATAGGGAAACTTTAATGAAGTATATGGTGAGTAGTCAAGAGAGACCATATAATTATCCTCTTTACTATGTTCATTTCGACACGGACTCTTTCATTATTTACAATGATGGAGATATTGATGCATAGGTTACTCAAGCAGAAAACGACACTGATGAAAAACATGAAAATCAAATACAAATTGTGCAACAAAACACTGAAACTGAACCTTTTTGGAACATGAGATTTGATGGCTCTTTTATCAAAGCAGGTTCAGGGGCAAGTGTTTGGGTGTCCAATTAAGGCAACAATCATGCAGAAGGTCATTCTTACAAACTCAACTTTCATTATACCAATAATATACTAGAATATGAGGCACCTCTCTTAGGATTGCAATTATTGAAAAGGATAGGTGCTAAAAGAATTTATGTTCATGGGGATTCTGAATTGATTATAAAACAAATGAAGGGAGAGAACGCTGCAAAAAATCCTATGTTGAGAGCATACAGAAATGTTGTTCTTGATTTTCTAGGGACTTTTGTAGAATGTGATCTTGCTATGATTCCCAAAAATCAGATGTCTTGGCTAATGGTTTAGCTTTTTCAGCTAGCACATGCAAAATGCCTCATCCCAATAGACAATATACAGTGGAAGTTAAACATCGTCTAGCTATACCTGACAATACGATATATTGCCAGGTATTTGGAAGTGATAAGCAGATTGAAAACTTTTTGTAATCCAAGGATGAGTATGAAGACAATAGCATAGATTTAGAGTGTGAAGTATAAAATCAGATTGTGGAGTATGTTAGTGTAGATAAACAATATGATGATTCTGATGTAAATATTTTATTCAATAAAGTTGTACATAAATTAGAATTGCATGAAATAGATCCAGAAAAAGAAGAATTTGAAGTACTTTAGCTTAAGGATAATGTTTTGCCTAGGAGTTTAGTTCTGTTAGAAGAACTTTTTGATTTTAATGATGTATCAAAAAATCCAAAAATGGAATCCAGAGTGGAAAACATAGAAGAACGCAATATAGCTAGTGAGAAGAATCCCAAAATGAAAAAACCCTTGAAATCACTTCATATTGTCACAAAACAACGATACATAGCTCTTTTCAAAGAGTTCATATATGTCTTTACCTGCAGTTATGAAGATCTTAAAGCATATTACACTAATATCATACAACATAAAATCCCAATCAAGGAAGATCTAAAACCATTCAAACAAAAACTTCGTAGGATAAATCATGTCCTAATGCCTTTGGTTGAGAAAGAAGTGAAAAGGATGTATGATGCTAAAATTATACTTCCTCTTAGATACTCTAAATGGGTGTCTAACATTGTGCCTACTAGAAAGAAGACCAGAGAAATCAGATTGTGTATCGATTTCAGAAATCTTAATAAGGTATCCATTAAAGACAACTACCCCTTACCTAAAATGGATCATATATTGCAAAAGGTAGTGGGGTCTTGTAGAATTTCCTTATTATGGTTTATCAAGTTATAACCAAGTATTAGTGCATCCTGATGATCAAGATAAAGCTGCCTTCACTACCCCATGGGGAACTTTCATGTATGTGAAAATTCCCTTTGGGTTAATGAATGTTCGAGCCACTTTCCAAAGAGCAATGGATATTGCCTTTGTTGATGAAATTGGTTGTTTTATTGTGATTTATCTAGATGACATTACTGTCTATTCTAAAATTGATGAGGAACATTTATCACATCTGAGAAGAGTGTTTGAAAAATGTAGAAGGTTTGGCATCTCACTAAATCCTTTGAAGACATTGTTTGGCCTTGAGGAAGGAAAACTTCTTGGTCACATTATTTCCAAGGATGGGATTAGGATTGATCCCAGTAGAATTGAAGCAATATTAAAAACTAGTCATCCAAGGAACATCGAAGTGCTTCAGTCTTTTATTGGCAAAATAACTTTCCTAAGGAGATTCATTCCTAGCCTTGCAAAACTTCTTAGGAACATAACAAACATGCTTAAAAAGGATTCAAAAATCAAGTGGAATATTGAGGCTAAACAATCCTTTGACTTAGTTAAACAGGCATTGACTAAAGCATGAGTGTTGATTAGGATAGATTTTATAAAAGATTTCATAATCTTCTCTTTTGCTTTTGAACACGCTATTGCAGCGGTCTTACTACAGAAAAACGATGAAGGTGCTGGCATTATGATACATATGTTGTACTTGATGGCAACCCACTCATCTCAGATGATAAATTATAGTGCAACAAAGTTATTTTATGGTTCACGAACTTTCACGCAAAGAAAAGTTCACACACTTTCATGCAGAAAAAGTTCCTTTCATGAAGAGAAAAGTTCACGCACTTTCATGCAGAGAAAAGTTCACGCACTTTCATGCAGTGAAAAGTGCACGCACATGGGAAATCTTATGGTTGGTTCATGGTATTAGTCCGACAGTTTTTGATCCTATGGTTTTGGTCCGTGGTATTGCATCCAAAAGTGTTGATCCCAAGTATTGGGTCCAT
>APFE030871533.1:150362-165658 GCA_000404065.3 Pinus taeda | reverse complement strand
GAAGGTTTTGAGTAGCCTATTGCATTCTTTAGTAAATATTTAAGAGATGCATCTTTGAAATACAACATTATGGAAAACATGCCTTTTTATTGGTTAAATCAATAAAAAAATTTAGAGTATATATTTTACATTCCCATATTATTGCTTTTGTACCTAATTCAGTGGTCAAAGACATTTTGATGCAGAATGGACCTGATGGAAAATGAGGCAAATGGATTGCTGTCATTCTTGAATATGATGTAGAAATCAAGCCCACCAAGTTAATCAAAGGTCAGGGACTAGCCGAATTGATGGATGAGTCAAGTTTCCATGCATTAGACATTAACTTGGTTGATTCATTAGATAATTAAGAGGAACAGGTGACTCCACAAATTGATGAGGCATTTTTGAACTCACCCTAGTATGCAAACTTGCTTTATGTGTTATTTAATTATAATTCTCCTCCTGGTTTGACAAAAACAAAGGAAAGATTTCTCAAGTTAAAAGTAGTTAAATTTTGCATTATATATGTTTTGTATTGGAAAGGTGTGGTGGTATTTTACTTGAATGCTTGCTAAAGGCTAATGTAGAAAAAGTCATGTAGGAATTCCATGAAGGCGTTTGCGGTGGACATCTCTATTGGAAAACCACTGCCAATAAAATTCATAAAGCTAGTGTCTACTGGCCTACTCTTTTCCCTCACATTTGCAAACAAGTGACCTCATGCCATAAATGCCAAATTTTCGAGGGAAAGCGAAATTGTTGCCACTTCCATTGAAGCCTATTCTATTGAAAGCCCCTTCCAGCAATAGGGATCGGACTTCATTGGTGAAATTCATGCCTTTTCCTCTGCCCAACATAAGTGGATTCTTACAACCAGTGAATACTTTACCAAATGGATAGAGGTCACCCCTTCCAGAGTTGCGATTGATGCTATCATTCTTAAATTCCTTGAGGCTAATATCCTCTCCAGATTTGGTTGTCCTATAAAACTCATCACTGATAATGCTGCAGATTTTAAATCCAAGAAGATGGTTGAATTTTTCCATAAATACCACATTACTTTGGAAAATTCAACAGCTTATTACCCTTAGGTTTGGTTAAATCCTCAAATAAAATTTTGGTGAACATCATGAAAACGTTGCTAGAGGACAACAAAAAATCTTGGCATAACAAGTTGGTCAATGCACTTTGGGCTGATAGACTTACTACTAAAAATTCAATTGGCATGTAACCATACCAATTAGTCTATCGAATGGATTCAGTTTTTCCATCATATTTAGGAGTTCTAGTCATGAAGATCATTCGAGAAGTGCAAGCTGAACCCAATGATGTACAGAGAAGGATCAATCAAACTATATAACTACAACAATCTAGGGAGGAAGTATACAACATGACCCAAGTTATTCAGGGAAATATTAAAAATATCATTCACAGAAGAATCAAAGCCGATGACTTTAACATTGGGGACAAAGTTTTGAGGTGGGATTCCAAGAGAGAGGATAAAGGAAAACATGGCAAGTTTGGTAATCTTTGGAAAGGGCCATATATTGTTTATGATTTCAGGCGAAATAATGCTTTCTTCCTTAACGAGCTAGATGGAGCAGAGATACTCGGAGGTCCTGTCAATGGCAGGATGTTGAAGCAGTACGTTTATTAGCCTACAAATTTTTATTACATCATTGTAAATATCATAGTCTTTATGGTTTTGATTGGGTAATGTTTTAACAAAGGTTGAAACCCGCAGTGAAGGCCTTAAGCCCTGATTGATGAGCCACCAAAAGTATCTTAAAACAACAAGGAAATCAGATGAAGACATTACAAACATTGAGTACTCAAGGCTAATGATAATATGTTCTTGACAATTCACTTGGAGAAGTGCCATCCCTAGTTAGAGCCACTGTTAGGCTCCTATAAATTATAGGATCTCAAGGTGATTGAGTATTTTGTATTTATAATTTCATATTGCACATCAATTTCAATATTCAAATGATTTCCAAAAATATGTGAAAAAAGAAAATGAAAAGAGGGTATGTTAAAAAAAAATAAGAAAAAAAAATAAAGGAAATAAGAACCCCACAAAGCAAAAATAGAAAATAATACAGAAAGTGCTCAAGTATAAATGCCACTACTGATAAGTTAGTTCTTTTAGTTCATTATCAAATAAGGTTGTGTGAAAATGGTTTTTGAATGCCACAATGATTAAAGTTATGTTCAAATCATATAGTTTAATCATGATTGAACACATTTCAATTTCTGTTGAATAGGTTAGTGAATAAAGATTTACCAAACAATTTAATCTTAGTAAATCAGTAGCTATGTAGAAATAAAATTGATTCAACAGTTTAATCTGAATCAATGGTGAGATAAGTGATAGGATAAGGAGGATTTTCATAAAAAAAAATTGATCTGGTTTGCTAGTTTAAATGCACCCTGCAAAACGGGACGAGAAAATGTTAGCTTAGAAAAAGAATTTAAATCAGAGTGGTAGGTAGAAATAGAATGGTGATTTTAGGAAAAGCATGAATTTTTTTATCGTAAGTCAAATGTTAAAGATTTTTCATGCGCAGGAGAAAAGAAAAAGGATGAAGGTTTTATTCTAAGTTTCAATGTATCAAAATATATTTGGTACATTATTCCACTACTCCTAAGTTTTACAACCCCGAAATAATTCCTCCGCTTATATTTTTCGTTCATTTCCCTACCCCATTATACCCATCACATCACTATAAAACACCGCCACTTTTCACCTCATCCGAACCCACCTTTTCACATCCGATGGCCAATATTATGTTTCGGCCCCTGCTCACCACCCGAACCTTACCATTGGGGGGGTTCAAAATGGGCAGTATTAGATCCTAACCCACAACAACGTGTCATCGTCTCGTGCTTTTAAACCTCCCCTTGCCGAAATCATTAACCACCTCAGGCCCTCGCCGAAAATGGTTTCTCCACCACACGAAATCATTGCCTTATCTATTACGCTCCCTCCAATCCCCTATCACCACCTCATCTATCCTTTGCTCCTGCCAATCACATCCACTCCCTCCAAAATCAGGTCGTTAAGTAATTTAATTACTTAACCGTTAATGTAAGAGACCCGTGCCATCATCAACGAGAAGCTAGAAAACTATAAAGTCCCCGCCCCCCCCCCTTCGCCCATTCACAGGATACCACTTTCACACTCTACTAATATGATTTTTCTTTGTGACTTGTTTTCCAATTCAAATTGCAACAATTTCACTCGACCGAGGATCATACCAACTAACTACCTTTCAAACCAGTGCCTCTATTTTCCTGTCTTCTCGAATCCAAGTCCATCTCTGCACCCTGTAGACCTCCACAATCCAAATTTCACCAGTGTCTCAGCCTAATCCGATCATGCCTCCTAAAGATAAGGCACAGGAAGAACCCATGAGTCCTCTGTTCTACCCTCTGATCGACGTTCATCATATTCCTTTGGCAGACATAGATTACAAAATCCATGAAACCTTGTGCGAGTTGGATTTATTTGAAATGTACTGCTGGCTTGAAGACAAATTCACTGATAGTTTTGATGATAGTGGACTGTGGGAATCCAATTTATCTCATTAAATATTTCCCATACCCACAGTACCCCTGAATTCATCAGGAAATGCCATGCTTGTTATCTACCCAGCCAAAGAGCTGTCATTACCCCTACAGGAGAAATTTTATTCACCATAAATCCCCAACCTATAGACTGAATGATGCAAGCTTCTATACAAAATAATTCGACTCCTTTCTCTCATGAAGCACTCACTGAAATATATCAGAATTTGGACTTTTCAAAAAGAGCCAAAACCCTTGAGCTTTTCTTGACCAAAGATGCCCCATTACCCAAGAAAAATCCTCCCTATCCATCCTCCATTTTCCTTGAGAGAGCCAATTAGATCATTATAGTCATCTCCTACCTCCTTGGTTATTACTCATATCGGTGGGTAGATGAAGCCAATATAGGATTTCTTTCCATTTTCTCCATAGGTTCCAAGCCTTCCATCTTTTTCAACTTCAGCCAATTCCTTGCAGATTCCATTCATGAATAATTTTTCAAATTTCAAATTGAGGAAGTATTTAAATATGCTTCTACATATATACATACATATATATATATTTGTATTTTCAGAGGAGACAAGCGCTCAATATTGCAATACAAAATTTGGATGATGAGGGAAATCAACAATCAGTCATCTTCTGGACTACACTAGTAATGAAGGATAAAAAAGAATACCCATACAAACAGTTCATAGAAATATTTGTACATCTAGCACTCAGTCTCTTAAGCAACAATCCAGAGCCAAGAATGAGTGAAGAAATCAGGAAAATTTTGCAGTTATCAGATGAACTCCAAACAGGAGATTGGTATCTTTACCAAAATTACACAGAGCTAAGGATATACAGGTGTGAACTTGCTCCTTACAAACTGCCAAATTCCCCCCAATGAAGATTTTTTCCCTGGAACACATCAGGAAAATGCTCAATGTCGATGAGATCCATTTTGCATCTACCAAGAAGAAATCTGAATTCAAGATCAAAACCCAAATATGACCTTTCATTTCTAATAACAGGGAAACAGGGGAAGAAGCAGACAGATTATTGAAAGAAATTCAATTTAACCTTTTACATGGTCATATGATCCATTAGGTGTGATCCCTAAGTTAAGGGTAGAAAATAAATCTACAGCTTGTCTTCATACATTCAGACCAAAGATTGAGAGATACAAGAACCAACTAGAATGGATTGAAAACACTCTACAAGAGGCAGAGGAGCAATTGGTGTCAACTTCAACATTACAGACTCCTCTCACACAGGAGAGAGTAACAAAAAGGATTAGAGAAGAAGAGTCACCTCCAGTGACTGATACTCCCAGCGAATACTTCAAAATCATATACATGAAGAGAACTAAGCTCAATACAAAGGTTAACCGAAGAAAGGATTCATCTCAAGAAGATATTATCACTACCAGAGAGACACCTGCTTCCTCACAAGAAGGTGATCGAACTACACTTTCTCCTACCACCTCGACAACTTCACAGGATCAACAACAAGTTATGAAAACCAATACATCTACCACTAGGGAGAAAGAAAATAACATAATTGATATATTCAAGGATATTAAATTGAAAAATGAAGCTTTGAAAATCAATACTTATAATCAGATCTGGAAGCAGAATTCCAGTTCTCAAAGTAGACTACTGTCAGAATTTGACTCTGAGAAGGGAAAAATGCAGATGGCTTTTCCCCAAGCACAGATCCCACAGCACAAGGCAACATCAGATTACAAAAATACTTCATTTGAATTTGATATAAAGGAAATACATCCCATTGATCAAATGGAGATGCATAGATAAGCTGGTCAAATGATTTCATCTACACTCACTAACACTGCTATGAGTTAGTCCAAATTGCAGGTTTCTTTAGCTACTTTCCAGTCACAATTGAAGATGGAGAAATTATTTTCACTTGCTAAAGACACAAGAATGAAAGCTTTGGAGGAATTGGTAATCAAAGTAGGATATTATCCTTCAAATATTAATGCTGTAGAAGAGATCAGAAGACGACAGAATACTGACATAGCAACAATGAAAAAACAATTGAAATTTCTAGCCACTGAAGATCCTCTAGCCAAAGACATTCAAGAAACAGAGTCACAAAAGACATACATGATGAAGCTCATCATGGAGCAGAATGTACAGTTGAAACAAATGGAAATGGAGATCAAGAAAATAATCAAAGAAAAGGAGCAAGCTACTAGAATGTCTATTGTCCCTTTGGAAGCTATACCTCTTACAACAGTTCTACATCTACATCCTCTATAACAAACACATGGAATACTGGAGATTATATGGCTAGTGTTGTGGTGAATATGTCTCTCCAAAATGAAGAAATTAAAAGATTGCAGGCTCAAGTTAATATTCTAGAAGACCAAAAGGCAAAGACTGAGACTTTCCATGCAGCAGAGCTACAGAGAGCTCAAAAGCATATAGAAATATGGTAGAAGTCCGCAAGTGAATCCTCCATTGGCCACACACTGGGTCAAGTTAAGGAAATTATATGGACCAATATTATTGAAGCCATAGATGAAATCTCGCCATGTATTCAGATTATATTTGAGTAGAAAGAGTTGATTGAGAAAGCTAATGAGGCCATTTCCACTATCAACAATGAGTTGGGAGATATGCCTACCACAACCAACAACATCATAAAGTTTCTAAATTCCAAAACATATATGAGTTGGATGATTTGGGACTAGATGATAGGATAGTGACAATATTGGAATTGAAGAAAGTTCTTACAAAGAAAAATTTGATTGTGCAGCTCCAAGAAAAATGTCACAATTTGGAAATCGTAGTCAACAGGTTTTTTGGCAAAATAGAGGCATTAACAAAGAGGTGCCTGCCTTCTTTATTTGTAATTAATGACAAACTGATGACCAGATAAGATTATATGAGGAAGCTTAAAGACATTGCAAGGGACACTGCTAAATTTTCCCACATTAAAGGAGTTATGACATGGAGAGATTTTTTCGAAGTTATCAGTAACGATATTTTCATTCAGCATGAGATAAAGCATATTTTCATGGTAAGGCCCACATTTGATCGATATACCGATGTAGATGAGATCTACCGTAAGACAACAAAAATCACCTTCCCAGATGAAGAGTATTGGGATAAACTGTGCGAATTTCAAGATTAAAGAAAAGGTCAGCTACATCCAGCACAACACCCAAATCGTGGCATCTCAGCAAATGTTCTCTGCACAGATAGTGCGAGACGTCTAGATCACTTCACCAAATTCACCTCTTTTGGTCACATTAATCGTTCTCTTATTTTGTAGTTAATAATAGATTGCCATGTCGATGCGGCATTCATTGTAATATTTTTGGAAAATTAGTTTAAACACTTCATTCATTCGAAGTATTGGGGGTTGGTTCTTGATCATTGTAATTTTTATTATTGAGCATTGTACTTTTTCCACGCTTTTGAAGTGTTATTAATACAAATACTTTCACAAGATTCTCTTGATGCAATTTACTGGTGATGTTTTTCCTATTGTATTATTTGTTTCCATTGTTTTCCTATGCATCATAATCATATGAAAATCTAATTGTAAAATAGGAAATCTAAAAAATAAGACTTGTTAATTAAACACCTTATTTGGACTGTTTTTACAATCTGTATGTTTTTCTTCTGAAGTCTGTTTGAAAAATTCTTAAATTCTTTTCGATCATTACTGAAATCACCTCTTCCTCATTTCATAATTCACTTTAAAGATCCAGTAAATGCAACTAGTTTTCCCTGTGATTACTCTTTTAAACATATTGATGCAATATCTAGCTTTATTTGACTCAGCCCAATGGAAAGAAAATAATTTAATCAGATCAACCAACCAAAACAATAAAACAATTTCAAACAAACAATCAAGCATAATATAACTCGCCTAATATCATCTTAAAAAAAAAAGGTTAAATCATAAAGAGAGATCCCTCTCTGGGGCTGGCATCCCAACTTCAAAAGTGGTTTGATGTTGTACTCTATAGTTATTCTGCCAATCTTAAAATTATAGAACGACAACAAGATGTATGCCACCTTGAGGAGGCAATGTTTGATAATGTATGGGCCCCTCAATAGTGTTTTGAACTTCTCGGGTCCTACCACTTCTTGGGAAACATTGTAGGAAAGGACTAACTCACCTTCGGTGAATGTACAAGGGGTGATGTTGCAATTGAATGAGGATTTGACCCTATTTTTGTGTGCTTTGTTATTCTAGAGAGATTTGCATCGATTTTCATCAACAAGATCCATTTGTACCAAGATTTGTTCCAAAGTTTTGGTGTCAATGAAAAGTTTTATGGAAGAGTGTAAGTTACGGATCTCACACTTGATGGGAAGTAAAACTTCGACCCCATATACTAATTGGAAGGGTATGAACCCTATATATGCCTAGACCATTGTGTTGTATGCCCATAGGGCTTAGAACACCATGTGGTGTCAATTGGTTTTGTGATTATTCACCATACACTACAACATTTACTTGAGAACTTTGTTGGCAACTTCTACCTGACCATTGCACTAAGGGTAGTTGGGGAAACAAACGCGTGACAGAAACCAAGGTGTTGGGATAGCTCATGAAATATTTCATTCTTAAAAAATTTTCCATGGTCCAAAACCAACTCCTTGGGAACACGAAACTGGGTTATGACATGGTTAAAGAAAAACCATACAATAGTTTTTGCAGTGTTATTATATGTGGGGATTGCTTCTGCCCATTTGGTGAAGTAGTCAATGAAAATCACAATGTACTTGTGGTTGTCGGATGATGGGGGATTACAGGTCATGAAGTCGATGCCCGATTTGTAGAAGGCGCTGGACATGATGACTAGATGTAGGGAAGAGGGTGCTGCTCGCACCTTATGAGCTTATCATTGGTATCACTCACATATTTTGACTACCTATATGCAATCATGGAGGAGGGTGGGCCACAAATAACTGACACAGAGGATTTTCCGAGCAGTGACCATCCCTAAGAGGTGGCCGCCGCAAGTCCTGCTGTGGTAATCATTTAATACTTTATCGGCTTTTCTGTATCTGAGGCACCTACATAGGATAGTTTCGATGCCTTGTCGAAAAGGACATCCCCCATAAGGATGTAATGGGTCGCTTGGTGGCATATTCACCTCTGATCGTGGCAGGTAAGCTAGGATTTGAACTTTTGATTTTGTAAAAATAGGAGGATGTAACAATACTAGGGGTCATCCATTGATACTAGAAATAGATATTCATCGGGAAGAGCATCATTAATGAGAGAGTTGTGTATCTCTATTGGGAGATCTGTGATGAACTCAACGAGAATGAGTGCCTTTTTTCTCTTAGGATAATTAAACTGTAATCAAATTCTTTCAGAATAACAATCCATCAAGCATATTTGTGGTTCATCATACTACGAGTGAGAATATACCTCATGGGAATAATAAATGCTATTACGGTAGTGGCCCGAAGAATGATATAATGTTGAAGCTTTTGCACAAAATGTACTAGAGCTGAGGCAATATTTTCTTCTCATTCATACTTCAATGTAGGCCTAGATAATTTCTTTCTGACGTAATAAATTACGTGCTCCTTGTTATCTGGTCCATCCTAGACTAATACCCTAACGATGGCTACATCTGATGCTGATAGAAATAGGGTATAGTTTTTGTTTTGGTTGGGTGGGCTAATTAAAGGAGCTTGAGATAATGCGTTTTTTAAAGCTTTAAATGATTTTTGAGCTTGATCATCCCAATGGAAGGGAATATCCTGACAAAGTAGGCACTAAAAGCCTTGTGCACAAGTAGTGAAGAAATTTCAACCCCCACTCCAGTTATCAGTTTTCCTTATCACTCCATGCATTTAGTTTTAAATCCAAGCATGATAAAAATTCTAAAATCTGGAAATGACAATAATTTTCTAAAAGCACAAATTTAGAGATTTCACAACTACTAAAATTGCAGAAATAAAACACAACGAAATTATGATAGCCATACATAGAAAATAACACAGTGATTTTTGGTCAATGTGACCCTGGAAAATCCCCCTACAACTCTTGGGGAAAACTAGTTTGAGAGCTCTTCTTTATTTCTGAAAATGCTTTTACAGAGAAATTGAAATACATAGTAAAAATTCCAGCAACCTAAAATTACAACGTATCTCGGTTTTCGTGCTTAAAATTCACCTTGAAAATCGTGCCAATCAGCAAACAACCAAAACAAAAAAAAATCCAGCAATAAGACAACATTAAATGTTGTACGAACTACCTCAAAAAATGTGCCCAGAACTTGTTGTATGGACTGTATGGACCGTGCGAATTTTAGCAGTACGGATGCCTTGAAATTTGTGGCCAAATCTACCTCAAAATCCGTGCCCTTGTTGTTGTTCCTTTTCCTCGCATTTTGTGTTGTCCCTCTTCCTTGATTTCTGTTCCTTTCTCCTGTTGTACGATTTTTCCTTGGGATGTATGCCAATAAATGTTGCTGCCCAGATTTGCTGAAATGTCTTCTTGCTGCTCTCCTTCACTTCCTCGCTGCTCATAATTTTTCTCCTTGCTCTCTCTTCTCTTTCTCTCAAATACTCATGAAAGAATGAATTGATATTTTCCTCTTCTCTTCTCCTTTTAAGTCTCTAAATGACTTTTTGGGTTACCCTAAAATCTAATGGCTGAGATTCATTTAGATCTAGGGATGAAAATAAATGTGCATTTAATTCTCACTTTCTATTTTTTAACTCACCCACTTAAATAAAGACCCACTTAGCCTTTTATTTCCATACTTACTTTTTCACTTTCTAGTTCTTCATTGACTTTAATAAAGTCACCTTTAAATTAGAATGTAACTTTACCACTTACAAAGTCACTTTTAAATTAGAATGTAACTTTACCACTTATAAAGTCACTTTTAAATTAAATTGAGTTTACCACTTATAAAGTCACTTTAGGAGAAAAGTAAAAAATAATTTTGGACACTTTTCCCTAGGCCAAAGATCAAAGTCTTAGGGAACCACTTGTCCTCTGGTACCCAAATTTTAACACTCCCTCTTACCGAGGAAAGTGTTCTCACCACTCCTATCTTGTCTCTGAGGTAGACATGCTTGCCCCGTGGTAGGGCTTTGGTGAAAATGTCCGCTACTTGCTCATTTGTGGAAATGTACTCAAGCTTGACAAATCCCTTTTAGACATAGTCTCTAATGAAGTGATACTTGATCTCAATGTGCTTTGACTTGTTATGAAAAAATGGATTCTCCATGAGTTTTATGCAACTCTCATTATCACAGTGAATTACTGAAGGTCTCAATGCCTAACCAAATAGAACAAACAACATCTTGCGAAGCCATATGGCCTCACAACTAGCCAAACTAGCAACCATATACTCTGCCTCAACTGAGCTCAATGCAGCTGACTATTATTTTCGGCTGATCCACGACACAACTTCCGAACCCAACCCAAAACAACAGTCGAAAGTACTCTTCCTATCTGAAGCACAACCTGCCCAATATGAATCTGTTTACCTTACCAGTCTCACTCCGTCACCCCGTCTATAATCCAGACCAAAATCCACAGTCCCCTGCAAGTAACAAAGAATGTGATTTGTTGCCACCTAGTGCACTCTCCTGGGCTTACACATGAACTGACTCATAGTGTTAACTGCAAAACATATATCCGGTCGAGAGTTGACCAAATACACCAAACAACCAATCAGCTGTCTGTATAGAGTAGGATCCACCAACTTAGAATCAGAAGCATGAAGCTTCTTCCAATTAGTGATCATAGGTGTAGACATGGATTTGCAGTCCTCCATGTGAAATTTTCTAAGAATATCCACAATGTACTTCCCTTGTCCCAGGAAGAAATGCCCCTCCTCCTGCCACACCTCCAATCCCAGAAAATAATGCATCAAGCTGATATTCTTCATCTCAAACTCCGAAGCAAGATCTCTCTTACAGCCCTCAATGAGTCTCTCTGCACCAGTGATGATCAAGTCATCAACATACAACACCAGAATGAGAGGCTCCTCACCCACCAAAATGAATTATAGGTTCGAATCAACCTCACTCTTTATGAAACCCAACTGTTGCAAGTATGTATCAATCCTTGAGTACCAAGATCTGGAAGCTTTCTTTAGGCCATAGAGTGCCTTTGTCAATCTGCATACATGGGAATCCTTCCCATGCACCTCAAAGCCCTGCAGCTACTCAATATAAATCTCCTTCTGAATGAAGCCATTGAGAAATGGGGTCTTCACATCCATCTGGTGGATCTTCCAAACCATCTCTGTTGTAATCGATATAATGGGGAATAGATGTATACCGAGCTATGGGAGCAAAGGTCTCCTCATAGCCAACTCCCTCTACCTGTGAGAGCCCTCTCGCCACAAATCGACCATTGAGCTTCTCGATGCTGCCATCTGTAGCATGCTTTATCTTGTAGAGCTATCTAGAAGTAACAATTGATTTACCTTCAAGCCTTGGCACTACCTCCCAAACATCTTCTTCATAATAGAAGAATACTCCTCCATCATGGCCTCTCTCCAGATCTGCTGGCTGACTGCCTCCTCATAACTAGAAGGCTCGGAGTCAACAATGATTGTTACCAATTCCATTTAACTACAAAACCACTCAGGTGGTTTACTCTCTCTAACTTGTCTCTTTGGCCCAACAACTGATGTGGGCTCGCACAAGGTATCTTGAAGACACTTGGGCTTCCTCTTCCCTGAGCACACTTCTCCCACCAAAGTGAAAGAATCCTCATCATCATCAGAAGCCTGAAATCCTGAAGGCCTGCCAACTGACCTCATGCCTGAACCTATGCCTGTAGATGTTGAAGTACTGTGTGAATTGTCCAATAGTGGACTACCGTGTGAACTACTTTGTGGATTTCCCTGCATGTTTCCCGAGGAACCACCCACTTGAATCTCAGAGCCACTGCTCACTGATGGACCTGACACTAAAATCGATGTACCTCATGATCCCTAAACACTCGATTCCTGTGACTGACTTAACTGCTCCTGAGGGTCTGGTGACTCTAGATACTCTAACTCCCGTGATCTCCTGAAAGCTCTCTCCTCCTCGAACTTCACACCCTACCTGACAACCACTTTCCTCTGTATAGGAATATAAATCCGATAAGCTGTCGAGGTCTCGCTATAACGCACAAAGATTTCCTTATCTGCAGTGGGCTCTAGCTTGGTCATGTTCTCCTTGTGAACATAGGAATATGTAAGGCACCCAAAGATACGAAAGTGCCCAACATCAGGCTTCTTCCTAGAAAAAGTCTCCTTCAGAGTCACATTCTACAAGGAACAATGTGGACTCTTGTTATACAAGTACACAATAGTGTTGCAGGCCTTTGCCCACAAAAATAAAGGTAACCCCTAATCATGAAGCATGACTTTGGCAGCCCCTGCAATGGATTTGTTCTTCCTCTCTACAGCCCCATTTTTCTAGGGGTAGTAAGGAACTGTGAACTCCCTCCTAATGCCTACCTGAGCACAAAAATCAACAAAATCACCAAGGGTATACTCCCCTTCATTGTCCAACTTGAGGACCTTGATCTTCCTACTTGTCTGGGTCTCCACAAGAGCTTTAAACTCATGAAACCGCTTTAAGACCTCACTCTTGGTCTTCAAGAAATAAATCCAGGTCTTCCTGTAGTGGTCATTAATGAATAAAACATAGTACTCATATCCACTCAAGGGTACACGAGACATCCGACCACTCACATCGGTATGAATCAAGTCAAGGATCTCGATCGCTCTGCTGACACTACTAGGAAAAGGGGATCTAGAAAACATCTCCATAGTACATCCTCTGCATACATGAAGGTCATTAGAACTGAAATTTGGCACACCAATGGTGATATCTCACAATGTTCTCAAGGCCCCATGATACATGTGCCCCATCCTGCGGTGCCAAATCTCACACAACTCTGAATTGCTAGATATGTTTTCAGTCCTGCCTCGGGTGCTGCTACTTAATGCCATCAGGGGCTGGAATGAGAACTTGTACACCTTGGCATGGCTCACACCAATATCTCTAGCTGAAGAAGTTGGATTTCCCCTAGGATATATAAGCACCTGCCCTCTCTTGAACAAGACATCATTCCCTCTGTCCTCAAGTGTTGAGATGTATATCAAGTTCTTCTTCATTTTAGGCACATATAGAACATCTGACACTTTCAAGGGAGGTTTGCGTCCCCTATCAAATGTCAATGTCCCCACAACAACTGCTCTAATAATGTTGTCATGACCAAGTACTACCTCCATATTTGTATCACCCTCTGAAAGCTCTGAGAAGTACTCTCTGACTCTTGTCATGTGGCGGGAAGCACCAATGTCAACATACCAAATGCTAGAAGAGACTCCGCTAGTAGCGGGGAATGCACACCCCCTGTAAACCTGTATGGTAGGTGATCCTGCACTAGTGGCCTCACAAGCTATGAACCAAAATTCCCGATCAAAGCTCTCTGAGAAGCTCTCTATCTTTTCAGAAGTTATCATGGGTTTGTCTTTCCCTTTCTTGTTCTTCTTCTCTGGACACACAATAGCATAATGTCCCAACTTTTGAAAATTCCAACATCTAACTTTCAAATAGTCCTTCTCCTTGTTCTGTTGCTTGCCTTTACCTTTTCCTTTTCCTCAACTATTGGAAGCTTGATTCTTTGCTATGATCTTCTTGCCTCTTTCTAACAATGCCACATTGTCATCCTCCTTTGGCTGCTTCAAGATGGTTCTTTCTAATGTTATTCTGAATGCAATCATCCCACAACCTCTCAGGTTTTCCCATGCTATAATTCCATCAACAAAATTCTCCAAAGTCTTGGGAAGACCATTCAAAGAAATCCTCACCAACTCAGTGGGTGCAATGATCTCACCTACGGCTGCCAACTCATATCTCACTGAAGTGATCTTTGTGAGGAACGTTGCAGCACTGTCAGTCTTAGCCATTTTAATAGCCTTCAGTTTCTCCTTTAGGACCATTTTTCTATTTTCATTTGAGCTCTGGTAGTCAAGGATGTCCACATCTCATGTTCATAAGTCTTTCCTCTCACATGAGGAATGACATGATCTTTGATTCCTTCCAGAATAAATCTTTTTGCCTTAGCATTATTTTTGTTAAACTCTGCCAACTAAACAGGGTCATCAGGTACTACTACTGGGTTCTGTGTGGTATTTACCATAATGCCCCAGACTTCTACTTCCTCAAAGATGCTCTGGATTCTCCCTTCCATGCACTGTAGTTGTTCTGCCCATCCAACCTATCTTCAACTCTAAAAACCAAAGACATGTTTCACTGTCTTACGAAACTGAAATTTTCAAATCTGTGGTAAAGGTTTACATTTTCTGTGTAAAAGTCAACTTGCTGTAATTTTCACTTTTTTGTCCCAAACTTCACTTTTTAGCCAACCAAGCTTTGATACCATGAAGAAATTTCATCCCCCACTCCACTTATTAGTTTTCCTTATCACTCCATGCATTTATTTTTAAATCCAATCATGATAAGAATTTTAAAATTTGGAAATGACAATAATTTTTTGAAAACACAAATTTAGAGATTTCGCAACTGCTCAAATGGCATAAAGTTATGAAACCAGCTCAAGAAAAGATAGAAAAGATAGATCAGCGCCTTAGAATTTAGCCTCTTCTAGGGGGAAACCTCCTTTACATTACATAAATAAACAATTCTTGGATGATTCAATTGAAAAAACCTCCTTTCTATATATAGGAGTCTAAGGAGTCACAATATAACCCAGCTGACCTAACAATAATAATA
>APFE030871533.1:107251-136408 GCA_000404065.3 Pinus taeda | reverse complement strand
TAAATACATCACTCCATCTTAGGAAGATAAATTAACCACAAACAACACCCCAAAACGACAAAAAGCTTTAAGAGGTTGCTTAAGTACATATAGTACACCTTCACTTCATCAGCTTACGAGCCCCGGGTTGACAATTAATGACATCAATTTAGGAACACTAAATTGACTAAACAGTTACCTGTGCACATTCGAAGTGCATTGGAGTTTGGAGTTTTTGAGAGTGTTGAATCAATATATACAGTCAAAAAACAAGTTTAAATAACACAAATCAAGATTTTACCTCAAAATTTTCAACAAAATTCCAACACTAGAAAATCTAAAAAGGTCAGCCCTTATATAAAATATATATAGAATTAAATCAAATCAAATTTACAATTATTTCAAAACGGAGGTAGACGACAAATATTGTACATGTTTAAGAATAAAATAAAAGTTCCAATAAAAATTCCCCTTAAGAAGGGGCCTATCCCTGACTTTTGGACTTCTATTTTGAAATATAAAATAAAAAAAAAAATAATAAATAATAATAAATAAATATACACCCAATATATAAATTGGTAAATAAATTTTTTAGTTTGTTATGTAGAAATTTTTTTAGAAGTATTTGTGTTGATTTTCATTATCGATAATAAAATCTGTTTAATGTAAAATGTACTACGTTTACTGGTTTAATCTTTTTGATCAGGACAACTCTAATTTTTTAAGTTAAAAAGCGTTCTTCTTCTACTCAGTTTTGAGATCCCGTCATCCTAACTAAACACAAACTTCTCAATTTTTAGTTTAAGGATTATTTTCAATAATTCTATATTCTTCAATTTTTTTTATAATATTTCTGATGCGTATGTTTTCGCACTCACTTTCAAATATAATAACAAGCGACGTATAGGCAATTATGACTATACTCCTATCACTTTCTTAAGTGAAATGCTAAAAAACAATTCAAATACATGTAGGCTAATGTCTGGAATAGTAATAAAAAAAAAAACAATTTCAAATACATTGTAGGTCATATCTGTCTGGAATATAATCTATAGCTCAAGGAGATTTAAGAGTCACAAAGTGGTTTTATATTTGTAATTTTAAATATTATTATTTTTCTTATTGGTAATGCTCATGTCTTATGGTTATATAAAAAAATTATGCTTTTTCTAATTTGGATGGAGTTCCATACTAAAAAATGACATTTTGATTCTCTTCTAAACGAGACAAGAATTTTTTTAGAGAAAACATATGTGATGGCTTTTTATACTTGCGACCATGCACATTTAAAGTAGGTTCCAAAATTTGGATGTAGGCCAAAATTTTAGAGGGTTTTGTTGTAGCAGTGGCAACACGTTGGGAGTGACTTCTCTTTCACTTACTCTATAAATGGAGTGGAATACAATTGTGGTCAGCCACATCATTCTTTTCTCCCCAAGGCGCGATGCAGAGAATAGGTATATTTTTCATATACAACATGGCCATATGGGGATAGTCCTTTATCAACAACAAGAAAAGTTCTATTGTCGTCAAGAGAGGTCAAAGAGTATCAACATAGGGGAATAATGATGAAGTCGTCAAAGAAATGATGTCCATGGCAGGAAGCATATGCCTTAGAGAATCCTAGTTGCAGACATCAGGAAAATCATGGTGAAGTGTAAAGGTTCTAACAAGGGAGAAATAGTCAGTGGTAGTTAGATTCTAAAATTTTCCATTAATGTCAAAGGGAGAGACATAAGCAAACATAAACATAATAAGCATTAGAAACAAGAAAAAATAAAAAAATCTAGTTCTAAATGTTTGAATATCAATGGTTGGATTATGTCTCGTAGTGTTGTCATCAATGCCAAAGGGGGGGATTGTTGATAGTGTGGGTTGTCATCGATGTCAATTACAATGTTGATAACCTCAAAGGAAGCTCAGGAGGAGAAATACCAAGATGAATCAGCCAAGGAAACGTCTGGACAGGTGTTGGACCAGTGATGACATTCAAGTAGCAGAAGGCCTAGTAGGATGGTGCAAGCACCAAACACAAATTGGTGTTCCATAACTTAAACCTTGGCATTTTGACGATGATTGAACTTGAGAAACTCAACAACTATATTTGTCTCAAACATGAAAATCAATGGTTCCAATTTGTATCAGGATCACAACACATGCATATTTTGAAATATGCTTGTACATGTGATGGATCCAATGGTGTCAAAAAATATTCAATCTAACAATCCATATTATATCATACTCATAACATGCATGGAAATTAAAGGGTGCTTGTGCACACGATGGATCCAATGGCTGAGAACACTTAGATTCAATGATCTAGATCCATATCTAGCTTACATATGCTCAATTTTGAAGCAAGGAGAGCACCTGATCCAATATATAGTATGAGGTGGACATAATTATGGCATGGCTCCACATGGACAAACAAGTGGAAAATTTGATGACATGGAAGAAATAGATAGTGACACATGGTAGGCAGAAATTGCACTTTTGGCGACCTGATTGGACAATTAGTAGGTGACACATGGAATATACTTGTCAACACTCAGACATATGGTAGGATATGATTGGCGATAACAAATGACATGGCAATGACTTGGTAAGTGATTTTTACATGGTGGATCCCATACGACAATACCATGCACTAGAGTTCAATTTTGTTTATAAACATCAAGGTTCGTATCTGGTATGACATGGAAGAAATGATGTGGAAGATGACATGGAAGTAGTAGCCTAATCCGCCCAAAATGGATCGATGTGGCGATCCATAAGGTCTCAAGGTTTGCGTTAGGACCATGTTTTTTGACATTTTCTTATGTATTTTTATTTAGGTAAAATGTTTGAAAATAACTTTTTGGTGCAAAAGTTAGCATATCTATGAGCTCGCCCCTTATGGGCCCATAACATGCTATTGAGTATAGATAGGCTAAAATAAACATGGATTAAAGAAATTCAATATGAGGAGTCTCAATATGATGGGAAATGTGTCATTACCTCGAGGAAGTTTAAGAAAATTTGTCATTTGGAGTCTCCCTATCACGTTTAGGATCATATTGGTACGTGCATGTTAGAAAATGGAGTATTGACTCTGGTGTCTGATGGTGACTAGAATGTTTCCAAACCCACATTCATGAATGCCTAACCTTCTATCGCTCAGAGTTGAGGGCTTCAAAGGATATTCAATATGCAGTAAGTTAAGGATATGGTCACAAACCATGATCAACATTCAAAGTTGAGGATTTTAAAGGGTCATCGAATATGTGAAGGAGATGGTTATTAGCCTCAATCACGAGGGGTTAACAAATAACCTATGAGGACTAACCATCACCACAGCGAGAGATCTAAATAATGAGATATTTTATTATTCAAAGGACTCAATCTGTTAGAATTTTGGTCATGAATATGGGCATATGTGGCATATTTGAAGTGCATGAATGATAAAAGGTTGGAAGGAAGGGAGCTAGATCCATTAGGTAATAAAGGTTGGCATCATTATAAATATGAATTGTGTCATTGCAGTTGAAAGGCCACGAGTGAGGATCATGGGACTTAAGGAATTTCCGAGGGCATGTAGAACATAGTCAATCCATGATACAATTATCTAATACTAAGGATCAATATGCATGGTAAAAGAGACATTAATCTATAAATATAATGTTAATTGATTGAAGCATGTGTTGATATTGTGCATATCTAAGGGTTAATGAATGGTTAGAAGTCATTAAGATGAAGAGAGTAGTGATAAACTAAGTCAAGTATAAGCCAATTTGAGTAGGGTGAGCATCAATAGAGTGAATTGTAGATTGTTATGTGGTAACAATGCAAATTTCAGAGAGGCAAAGACTAGATCATATTAGATTGGAAACTTGAGTAGCAATACAATTCTAAAAAAAGTTATACTAAAAGCTAAGAGTTGAAAGATACTACAATCGCAGATAAATGAGCAGACTTGAAGCATATTGAGTGTATCTAAAGAAGAACATGATTGAGAAGTAAAAATTCAAATTTAAATTGTTAATCTAGCGATGAGTGTCTCCTTCTGGTAGGTGCCAATAAATTGGTGTAACAATAGGCTAATTCCTACATTTGTATATAAAGAAGTTATTCCATGGTTTTCTCTTGTATGGATTTTCACGTTTAACTCTAAGTCTCATGATGTATGTGTGTGTAATTTAATTCATTATGTTTGAGTGTGGTTTATAAGAAATACCTTGAAGAATCTAAATATTGTTAAAAATTGAATAATATTCATTCACACCCTCCCCCTCTTAGTGTTATTTTGGCTTAAACACTATATAAAAAAGTATATAATCAAAAATAAATTCTAATAGCTTCTTTCTATATTGGTGACAACATTTTCACTAGAAACCTATTTGTAAATCAGTTTAAATCAACAATTAAACAAAAACATCAGATTATGTATTTGGGAATGATGTAGTTGGTTGGCATAGAGGTAAATCAATGAAATTCTAGAATATTTATATGTCAAGAAGAAAAATAAAAATAAAAATTGCATTATATGTTCTAAAAGGATTTTGAATGATTTATAAGTTTATGGAGACACCTAAAGAGTTGTATTGCTAAGTAGGGAAAATCATTTTGAGATATATTGCAAGAATAATAAAATATGGTATTTTACACTCAAACACTAAAAATAATTTTTGGTTGGTTATGTTGATAGGTATTTCATGATATTTCTTTCATTTTTTTCAAGCATAATTTCATGGGCATCCAAGAAGTAGCCCATTGTGACAATCTTGTTAGGAAAAGCTAAGTATGTAGTAACAAAAATAACAACTTGTCAAGGAGATCGATTACGTAGAATATTGGGTGATCTTCAACAAGGACATGAGGGCCAACTATAGTTGATCATGACAATAATTCAACCATGGTTCTATCCAGGGATCATGTTTTCCACCAAAATTGTAAGCATATATATAGTAGAAATCCTTATATTAAAGATATTGTAAATAATGGCGATAAATATTTATAATTTTTTAAGTCAAAGGATCAGTTAGTTGATATATTGGTAGACTCATTGGCAATATATGTTTTGAATTTCATAGACAAAATCAAGGTGTTGTAGTTGATTCATCAACAATCATAATAAAGGGGGAGTGTTTGAATAATGTGATTATTTCCTACTGACCTAGTTAGTTGAATTATTTGTTGTTTTTGCATCATGACGTTCACATGGTCAAATAGCATTTAGATGTAAGCATTGCATCTAGATAGTTAGTGTTAGTTAGATATAAGTAGTTCTTAGCATCTAGTTGTTTCTAGAGAGATATCTTATTTTGTATTTAATATCATTTCATGAAGTAATGGAAGGTGTGTGTGGAAGAGAAGAAGCAATGAAAAATTTAGAGTTATTTGTTGTAACAACAATGAGAGTGTTTGCGTAATTATTAGTACATGCTCTAGCAATTGTTGTATATCATGATTCTCCCCCCCTCTTCTCCGTCCCTCCTTTCATCACTACACGTAATGTGTAATGTGTTACTTCAATAAATTTTCATCAAATTTTGGTGTGTGATGTAAGATTTGTGTTTTATGCCCTTATCTTGCTTGTGGACATTCATTCCTATGGATAGGTCTAAATGTTTAAGTCAAGATACTGAATATAATTCATTTTTTTAATTGTTTAATATTTGAATTTTAATAAAACTAATGCTAGAATATCCACAACCATAGAATCTTACTTGCCACTTATAACTTTATACATGATATATGTTCCATAAGCTATAATCATCCATCCATGGAACCAGATGAATTGCTATGATTCATACATTTGTTTTTATAATGACAAAGTTACACCTAATATGTTGGGAAAATTTCAAACTCTATAGATATAAAACATAAATATTAAGGAAAACCCAACAAATTATGTTCACAAAATTAACCTTAATAGAAAGGGACTTGCTTCTCAACAATTTATTAAAATCTTTACATATTCAGATATAAAGAGTTTCTTCTCTCTATCCTCTATTATATTTCTAACTATTTCAAATTATTCATTAAATATAATGACACCTTAAAACTGGTTAATGTTTCAAAAAATTATCAATAACCTTATACATGACATTACAAATATAATTCTTATTTATATTTGTGGTAATTACACAACTTACCACTAAAACCTGCATTGATATGAATCATCTACCTCCTTCCAATCCTATTTGTATTTGTTCTTGGGAATTCTAAGAAAAAATTATGCAGAAATTTCCAAATAACTCCACATAAAACTTAGTCATGGATTATCTTTAACAAATCATGCAGGAAAGTTTCAAATAACTCTACATAAAACTTAGTCATTGATTAATTAAAATTCGATATAAATGTTGTTCATTACCTTTAATAATTGGTCATCCGTAGGAAGCCAAGAAGCGACCCTTAAAAAGAAGTATTCTGAAGCAACTCCATGGAAAATATATCATAGGTAAAACCATATTAAAGTGGAAACAGACTTGTTAATAAATAATGAATTCCTCTTAATTTCCGTAGGTAAATCTTAGTCGTTTTATTAAGATAGGGAAATCGCATGAGCCTTTAGGAACCAACCTAAATAAGTATCAAAAACTTATTACAGTGTGACCTTATCTCAAAGGAAAAGCTGCGAGCCTCTGCCAAAGGTTTGGAATTTTGTGCTATAAATACAATATCTATATATGGGGAGAATATCGAAAGTAAATTAAGACAATATCTTCAACTCAATAGGAAAGAGATGCAATGCTGTAATAAAAAACAAAAATATAACATCTACTTTTTAAAAGATAAATTTAAGGAAGTTTTTCTGTGTACTAATATTTACCTTTCAAGAGATAAATAGTATGTAGTATTTACAATCTACCCCACTTCTATATCTTATTCCATAGAATTTATTAATAATAAATATTTATTAAATTTTGGATAGGAAGGTGTGTTAAGTCACTCTTAAATATTACGTTATTAGTTTAATTTCTTATTTTAATTTTGATGTTATATTTATACATACTTATGAATCTCACTAATATATATTGGAAAATTAATCTCAACCATTGCGTTTACTAAACCGACAACAATTATACTTTTTCCAAGTAGATTTTTTTAGTAGCATTTTGTTTGCAGACATAAGGATAGAAGTTATGAGAAAGAGTACAAGATTTATTTGCATTTAGAAGGATAGAAGTTCTGAGTAGAAGTTTTCCATTCGGCAACACAGATAATTAAAGTCAAATGGGTATTTAATACAAAGTTGGTGAAATGTATGGTTAAACATTTATTCCACGACTCTTACTTAAAGTCAGCAACATCTTAGGGTTTAGAAGGATAGAAATTTTGAGAAGGAGTACAAGTTCTCCATTCCGGAACGCACATCAGATAATTGAAGTCAAATGAGTATTTAATACAGAGTTGGTGAATGTATGGTCAAACATTTATTCGTCAAATGGATATTTAATACAAAGTTGGTGAAATGTATGGTGAAACATTTATTCCACGACTCTTACTTAAAGTCAGCAACATCTTAGGGTTTAGAAGGATAGAAGTTCTTAGAAGGAGTATAAGTTCTCCATTCCGGAACACACATTAGATAATTAAAGTCAAATGAGTATTTAATACAGAGTTGGTGAAAAGTATGGTCAAACATTTATTCCGCAACTTTTACTCACAGTTCGCAACATCTTCAAGTTTAGAAAATCATTTATTTTGTACAAGCCCCATACCATGTCTTAACACTTTGACTTTGTCATAAATTTATGTGTTGAAATGTATGTTTTGCATATACATGTGTCGAAGTCTTTTAGTTTAGTTGAGGCTGCAAGTGTGAGAGGTGAAGAGGAGAAAATCGTGGAGCAAATTTTGGTGGGCGGGTGAAAAGTAGTTTGTTACAAGTCACCAACCCCTGGTGAAGTGTAAATCACACTAAAAAAAAATTACTTGGTCGAGGAGATGCAAATTTTGGTGGGCGGGTGAAAAGTAGTTTGTTACAAGTCACCAACCCCTGGTGAAGTGTAAATCACACTAAAAAAATTACTTGGTCGAGGAGATGCAGCCTCCATTATGAATTTTCATGTGTTTTGAAATATAATTTAAAGTATATTTTGTTGCGATATGGTTTTAAAATTTCTTTCACAAAGTAGGTTAAAAACTTTGTTAGTGTAAAAACACGTGTTTTTAGTGGAAATTAAAAGTTTATTTTGAAGGCAAATTTTTGGAGCATATTTACCAGTAGTGAGAGTTTTTTTTTACACACAAAAATGGAAGCATGAAGCACAAGCTTGACTAATCCTCAGATACCTCAAATTAATAACACAAATTATGACTATTGAGCTATAACAATGAAGGCTCTGTTTTCTTCTTAAGATATTTGGGATTTGGTGGAGAATGGTTTTCAAGAACGAGAAAATTCAACAACATATAATGCTTTGACACAAGAAGAAAATGATTTGTTGATGGACAAAAGGAAGAATGATTCAAAAGCCCCCTTCTACATCTTTCAAGCAGTTCATGAAAATATTTTCCCAAGGATTGCAGCAACAACAAAGTCAAAGAAAGCATGGGATACACCATCTTCTACATGTTTCAAGCAGTTCATGAAAGTATTTTCCCAAGGATTACAGCAACGAAAAAGTCAAAGAAATCATGGGACACCCTCTAAAGATCCTACCAAAGCATGGAAAAAGTGAAGACGACAAAGCTACAACTGCGAAGGAGAGATTTTGAGACAATATGTATGAAGGAGTGTGAGAATGTAGACTCATTTTTTACACATGTAATTGGATTTATTACTCAAATAAGGTCTCATGGTGAGACACTTGAGGAAAGGAGAATAGTTGAGAAAATTTTGAGAAGTATGCCAACAAGATTTAATGTCACTGTTGTGGCCATAGAAGAGACAAAGGATCTCTCACAGTTTCTAGTGGATGAGCTTCATGCATCATTGATTTCTCATGAACATAGACTGAATAGACCAACAAACTCCTCATTGGAGCATGCCTTCAAGACACAAGTTTCTTTTGGTCAAGGTAGATGCAGAGGAAGATCAAATGCTGGAGGAAGAGGAAGAAGCCCACACAGAGGTGGAAGAGGAAACCCTTAAAACTCAAGTGAAAGGGGCAACATTCAAAATTCAAGTCAAGGCACAAACCAGAATCAAGCACAAGGTCATAGGTTTGATAAATCTCAGGTTCAATGTCATTATTGTAAGAAGTATGGTCATTATGCAAATAAATGTAGAAAGAAACAACGTGATATAAGTAACAAACCAAGTGTAAATTTCACAACGGAAAACTAGAACCAAGATAGCATGTTTTTATCTTCTAATGTAGTACAAGAAAAATAAAGTGATGTATGGTTTCTAGATTCAGGGTGCAACAACCACATGACAGGGAATATTGAAATGTTTTCCAATTTAGATGAAAGTGTGAAATCTGAAGTGACATTAGGAATTGATGGCAAAGTCTTTGTCATGGGAAAAGGAAGAGTTAATATTTTAACAAAGAAGGGGAAAAAGAAGTATATTTCAGATGTTTATTTTGTCGTTGGTCTAGAGCTTAACCTCATAAGTCTCCAAGCACAATTTTGAATAAGTCTCCAAGCAAACAATTGATTGCAAAAGTTCAGATGACAAGAAATAGAATGTTTCCCCTAAAGATAAACTTAGATTCAAAGGAAGAAGGTGCCCAAACAAAATTGTCAATGAATTCACAAGAGGATGAAAGAAATGTAACAACGGTCACACAAGTAAACTTTCAGGGAGAGGTCAAAGGTGAAAATTGGTTATGGCATTTGAGTTTTGGTCATCTCAACTTTGGAGGTTTGAATTTGTTACATAGGAAAGGCACGGTGAAGGGGTTTCCACATGTAGAAAAACCGGAAAGACTATGTGAAGGATGCATCTTGGGCAAACATTATAGAGAGACATTTCCAGCAGGAAAGTCAGGGCATAGTCACCATTGGATATTGTCCATTCAGATTTGTGTGGACAAATCCAGACACCATCAATTGATGGTAGCTACTATTCCTTGACCTTCATATATGGTTACACAATGAATACATGGGTATACTTCCTAAAACAGAAAAGTGAACTATTTGAACGTTTTTGCCAATACAAATCTCTTGTTGAGAAGCAAAGTCGACACTACATCAAAGTCTTGAGGACTGACATAGGTGGCAAATCTATCTCAAATGACTTGCTACGTTTTTGCAAGGACCATGGAATTCACAAGCAATTTACAACAAGGTATACACCTCAGCAAAATGGTTTTGCGAAAGGAAAAACAGGACCATTATGGAAATGGGAAGGAGTATGTTAAAGGAAAATAATTTTCCAAATGATTATTGGGTTGAAGTTGTCGCTTGTGCAACATATATCATTAATAGGTATCCAACAAAAAGTGTCAAGAATGCGGTCCTAAAAAGGCATGGAGTGGAAGAAAGCATAGTGTCACTCACATGAGAGTGTATGGATGGGTTACACAGGCACATGTCCCATATGAGTTAAGGAAGAATTTGGACAACAAGGGAGAGAAATGCATGTTTGTTGGATATAGTGATGAATCCAAGGCATACAAGCTCTACAATCCATCAACCAAGAAGGTCATAATCAGTAAAGATGTGTAGTTCATAGAAGAGGAAGCATGGGATGGATGTGTAGAGGAAAATCAATGTGAAAGCATGTATACCACATGAAGACAAAGAGGAATTGATTGAAACAAACAATTCCTCAACAATGACTCCTCCTACTCCTATTCAAGTGCAACAAAGCTATCACCAAGTAACACTGTCAACAAATAATAAGACAACGTCGCACAGTGAATCAAGTGCTTATCCAAGCACACTGCCAAGGCCCATAGTGCCATATACATCAAGTACAACATCAAGTGTAAGTCAAGCCCATCTTCCACAACCATAAGAAGACAAAAACTTAGAAATTTAAGTGAAATGTATGAGCAAGATGAAGTTGATATTAGTGATGTTCTAAATTCCTTATTTGCATTGTTTTGTCATGTATATGATCAAATGCATTTTGACGATGCAGTCAAAGAAGAAAAATGGGCTGCGGCAATGCATAAAGAAATAGAAGCAATAAAAAAGAATGACACATGGGAGTTAGCGGACCTTCCGCAAGGAAAATAAGTCATTGGTGTGAAGTGGGTCTATAAGGCCAAGAGAAATGCTGAAGGAATTATTGAAAGGCATAAAGAAAGGATAGTTGTAAAAGGATACAAGCAGTAGCATAGAAGAGATTATGTGGAGACATTTACGCCAATCGCAAGGATGGAGATAGTGCATACAGTGGTGTCGATTGTCGTGCAACATAAATGGAAAGTGTATCAAATGGACATAAAATCAACATTCTTGAATGGAGTGCTGAAAGAGGAAGTATATGTTGCGCATCCACCTAGTTATGAGGTTGAAAGCCAAGAAGACAAGGTGTATAGGTTGAGGAAAGCTCTTTATGGGCTGAAGCAAGAACTGCATGCATGGTATAGCAAGATAGATGCTTACTTGATGGACAATGGTTTTGACAAATGTGATGTTGAGCCTACTCTCTACATCAAAGGGAGTGGAAGTAACCTTCTTATTGTTGTTTTATATGTAGATGAATTGATTTTTACAGGCAGTTTTGATTTCCTCATCGTTGATTTCAAACAAGTCATGAAAAGTGAGTTTGAAATGACTGACTTGTAGTTGTTAAGGAGTTTTTTGGGCATAGAAGTGAAACAAATAGAAAATTATATTTGTATTTCCCAAGCAAAGTATGTAGCAAACATTTTGGACAGGTTTAATATGCATAACAACAAACCCACATCAACTCCAACTGCCATGGGGTTGAAGTTGAGCAAAGAAGATTGCAGCAATAATGTCAATTTGACATTATACAAAAGTATGGTTGGAAGTTCGATGTATTTGATAACAACTAGGTCATATATAATTTATGCAGTGAGTTTGGTTTCAAGGTTCATGGAGACACCTAAGGAGACACATTAGCAAGCAACCAAAAATATTCTATGGTATGTCAATGGGACAAAGGAGTATGGTATTTTGTACACCGCAACAAATGACTTTAGGTTGGTTGGTTATACTGATAGTGACTAGGCAGGAAGTGTCGATGATAGAAGAGAATGTCAGGATATGTTTTTCATTTGGGTTCAAGAGCCATTTCATGGGCCTCCAAGAAGTAACCAATAGTGTCATTGTCAACAATAGAAGTTGAATATGTCGTCGCAACAACAACAGCGTGTCCAGCAGTTTGGATGAGAAGAATGTTGAGGGATTTATGCCATGACCAAGAAGGAACAACAACTATTTTTTGTGACAATAATTCTGCAATCGCATTATCAAAGAATTTTGTTTTTCACAAGAGGACCAAGCAAAATTGATGCTAAACATAATTTTATTAGATATTTGATTAAGAATGGTTAAATTGTGTTGCAGCACTATAGATCACATGAATAGTTTGTTGATATTTTCACAAAGCCATTGGCACATTAAAATTTTGTTTATCTCAAACATTGTTTAGGAATCATCAATGGCAACATTTGTGATTAAGGGGGAGTATTGGAAAATTAATCCCAACTACAACAACCATACTTCCCAAGTAGATCTTTTGCACGTCACGGATTTTGTTTGTAGGGTAAAGGACAAATGTTCTGAGCAGGAGTACAAGTTCTCCATTCCACAACATACATTAGATAATTAAAGTCAAATGAGTATTTAATACAGAGTTGGTGAAATGTATGGTCCAACATTTATTCTGCAACTATTACTTGCAGTCTACAAGGTCGACAAGTTCTTAAAATCATTTATTTTGTACAAGCACCCATACCATGTCTTAATACTCTGACTTTCTCATAAATTTATGTGTTGAAATGTATGTTTTTCATATACATGTGTAGAAGTATTTTTGTTTAGTTGAGGGAGTGAGTGTAAGAGGTGAAGAGGAGAAAATCGTGGAGCAAATTTTGATGGGTGCGTGAAAATAGTTTGTTACAGGGTTTTATAGAAAGTTACCCCGGAACCTGTCCTAAAGTGTAAAGAGGAGTAAGAATTTTGTTTTACTTAGTGAAGGGTTCACGCTCTAGTTTTACGTCGACTACTATGTTTTTACTCTGTTTTGTTCTGTTATAAATCTATGTGTTTTTAAGCTCCTATCTAGTTGCTATTTGATCTCTGCAACTAAATATTTGATCTCCGCAAGTGATTTGTTTAGAGAAAAACTCCTTTCTTTTGCCCATAAATTCTTTCAATATACTACTTTAATAATAATAATATACAAATCCTTTGGTAAAAATATTTTTGGCAATGGCGTTTTGATCCAATCTTCTAATGAGGAGGGAAGCATTCTCTGCGACGCTTTTTGGAAAAGCGAAACAACGGGTACCATAATTCCTTGCTATTTGGCCGTCTGTTCTGAACGATATTGAAACTCATTGGTTGTGTTGTGCAAGCTTAATTCAAATGTGAAATCTCCGTATATGCCAGCCTAAACGGACAATACTAAGTCTTAACAATATCCATAGTTATTATCCTATCCATAAGGGCCACAGTCAATTATCCACGGTTAAATTCTCTCTAATGTTTTTAAGACCAACAATATAGTAGGAAATTTGTTATTCAATCATACGGTATATTCCCAATATAAGTTTCTATATATAGCATTTTGGTATCAATGTGCCAGTACTGGTTAATGCAGATGTTGAGCATAATTAACTTTGTGCAGTAAATTGTGGTAAATACAATTAATACAAGTGTATTTTTAAATTATTTGGTCTTTATTCGAAATATATATATATATATATATATATTATTATATATTATTATATATATATATATATATATATATAATATATATAGGTATAAAGCAGAAAGGTTTGCTCACATATAGTAAATTAAAATAAAAATATTATAATCACCATAATAAAGTGGGGCTTCAGGTGTAACGGGGTGAAGGATTGTGCATTGCTGTTTGTGGAGAAGGCTAGGATGCACAACATGGAAGTTGAGGATATTCCAAGGAATCTAGTTGAGGGGGGTTTATGGGTGGCTGAGACAGTCCAAATGGAAGTCATAAGCAGTCAGCGGCGCAATAATAAGAACAACGCCCGTGAAGAACACCCTTGGGCGGTGATCAACAGAGCTCAAGAGGATGCTTAAATTTCATGAAAGCCCTGAATCGTAGGAGGATGCTTAAATTTCGTGAAAACCCCAAATCGTAGGACAATGCCCCGTGAACAACACCCTTGGGAGTTCTCCGTTGAGGTTTATGAAATTTGCGGTTAGAGAGTGCAGCCCGATCCACTATTGGATTTTTTCCGCCACCTTCTGTTAGAAAATAGAGTGTGCGATATTGACCTGGTCAAATCTAAGCCCACTTCGCGGAACAGGAGGATAGGAGGTGAGTGCGTGATATTGACCTGGTCAAATCTAATCCCACCTGGTGGAACAGGAGGATGAGAGGTGAGTGCGTGGCTAGACATTTAGATCGTTTCCTAATTGCAAAAATTCTATCAACAAACTTGCCCCTCTCTCATCAACAGCGAGGTGAATCAAGTCACCATCCTATTTACCTTAAAGTAAAAATGGCCTCAAAAAAGCTTGGCAACTCCTTCAAGTTGAACGCCTCCTGGTTGAAGGAGCAATCCTTCCACAACCTTTATAAAGGAAGAAATGAATCCCTTTGATCCTGAAGGAGGTATGCTCATTGGTCCATATTTTGCTGGAAACCTAAAAATAGTGAAAAGGGCTTCCATCCTGTTGGCATCTGTGAAGAGAAGAAGAAGAGGGACCAAGATGAATTAAAAGAGGTGTAGGAGGAGAGTAGGGTTATTTATCTGGAGAAGGCTAGGAGAAGATTTTTTATTCTCAGGAAGAAACATGGCAACTGAAGACTAGGGCGATATGAATGAGCGTGGAGATGAAAAAACACAATTTTTCAAAACTTCGCAAAAGGCCAGAAAATATAGAACAACATCTAGTCCATGGTCGATCAAGAGAGGCAGAGTATCATCTTTTGAGGAGCTAACTAGCTTAGATATTTCACATTTTAAATCTCTCTAGAAAGCCCCACGATAAGCCACTATAGCAGAGGTGATTCAGTTAGCCCAGACGTTTCTGAGATTCGTGGAAGAGGAGGATAATCAGGTCTTATACCAGGGTATTATGCAAGAAGAACTACAAAAAGTTCTCCATGGCTTCTAGAAGGACAAGATTCCAAGCCTAGATTTTTCATCAGTTTTTTATGATGATGATGATGATGGTTAACGTTCACTGAGACCAAATTGGTCTATCGGACCTATAATTTTCTTTCTTAGTTTCTAATTGTCTGGCTCCTCGTCCTTCTTGGCGAGATTGGTGTTGTAGCTTTCTATTTTTTCTCTACGGTCTTCCAACTTTCTTTATCTTGCATCTTCTTCATCTCTTCTGGTTCCTGGGACATTGATGTCTTAGCTTCGCAATCTATTGTGTTCGTCCTTTTGAAGATAGTCGGAGAAGAAGTTTGGTCTAGGAGATCTACTTTGTTGCTAAACGAAGATTTATTTCGTGCGGTATTTGAATCCTCATAACTGTTGATGCTTGAGGGGTTGTTGAGTTCACTCGTTTGTTGTTGGGTGGGGCTTTCCCCCTGCTTGTCTTGAGAGTTGTTTATTTCTTGCCCAATTTCTTGTGATTCAGAGTTTTCTCGAGAGTATTCTTCTTTGGTGACAGTGTAGTGTTCTTTTTGTGCTCCTTCCCACCATGTAGATCTATGGTGATTTTTCCTAGCAAAATTTTTTTGGGAGGCTTTTGGTCAATTTTTGGCTAGGTGGCCTATCTCAAAGCAGGATCAACATCTGAAGAGGACACTTTCATAATCGAGTTTTTGGTTCCACGCATAGTCTTTATTGGTTAGATGTATTTAAGTTGGGAATCCGGCGTTGAAGTCCATTTCCACATAGATGCGTGCATAGGTGGTTTTGGCATATTCCTCTGTTTCTGGGCACTTGCAGTAAAATTTCCCAATTGCATTTCCAATGGCTTTTAGCAAAGAGAAATTCCATAGATGCAAGGGTGGGTTTGGAAATCTCACCCAAACTGGTGTTGAGGGATCAAATGATGGGTTCCATGGCCTCTTGAATAGGCCTGATTTTTCCCAAAACCAAGGGCAGGAATCTAGAATACATTGTTTGCTTTCAAGATTTTCAAAATCTACTATAAAGAAACCCCTCGCACAGGGGTAGATGTTAATTGCATCAAGAATTAGATGCTTCCATACCTCCGAGATCCAACTGTGGAGAGCTATCAGCCGTGGCAAAAAACCATTGAATCGGTAGATTAGGGCACTTTCAAAGAACTTCAAAACCTCATCGAGTGAGACCTGGACCACCTGGACAGTGGGAGTTGGCGCTTCACTATATGGGCAGGAGCTGGCCCCCCAGAGGCAGATGTAAGTAGAGGCAGACGTAAGTGACCCAATAGCTATTTTCGTGAAGCTGGGAGCCATCTGAAGAATGATCTCCTGCTGAGTATAAAAGATTGCCGAAGAGAAGCGACAGAAGATTGTTGAAGAGAAGTGAAGAGCCGTAGATCTATAAAGCGCAGTAAAGAGAATAGTTGCAGATCTAAGGTCCAATTGATGAGAAGAGAATTGAAGAGTCGCAGATCTATATCACGACTTGGTTACAAAAATCTGTAGATCTACGGCAGCCCCAAGATCTACTATTTACCATAGATCTACGGCAGCACCAAAATCTACTATTCATATAACAGCCAGCAGGCTTGTCCTGAGTTTCTTCTCAATCACACGCAGTTGATCAGAACCACGAAAAGTCGTAGATCTATATAATACTTAAAACAAAAACAACACCGACCTTCCAAAAAATCTGCAAATAAAAAAAGCAGATGGTATGAGCACGTCGTTATAATAAAGCTTGAGAATAAGACCACCAGAAAGCTTGAGATGAGTGCGTCGTTATATGTTCGCAATGAAATTGTGGGAGCTAAGAGCTTTGGAGAAAAAAATGGCAATAGAGAGGGAGAAACGCATACAATGGAAGCCTCGGAGAAGAAAGAGTCGACCGCAGAACCAGAAATAATAATGTGGAGAGATCGACCACAAAAAGAGTCGATTGCATCCTCATAGTGGTGGATTTATGACTTGATTAAGGGTGACATCCTCATAGTGGTGGAAGACTCCAGGTTATTAGGAGGCATCCATGAATCCTTCAACTCGAATTTCATAACCCTAATCCCAAAAACTAATGTGCCTTCCTCCTTTAACAAATTTATGCTTATTTCATGGTGCCACTGCATTTACAAAATTATTCCAAAATTTATTTCCAACATGCTAAAGTTGATCCTTTCTCGAAATATCTCAAGAACAATTTTCCTTTCTTGAGGGGATACAGATCCATGAAGCCATTGGAGTCGTGAAGGAAGGGCTACACAAGATGAAATGCAAGAAAATAAACGACTCTATGATGAAAATTGACCTCCCAAAGGTCTATGATAGAGTTAGTTGGTATTATCTTAGGTCGTTGCTCACCTGCCTAGGGTTTTAGTTTTCTTTTATGAACTAGATTATGGGTTGTATGAAGGTCACTCCATCTGTTGTTTTAATAAATGGAGCATCCTCTAATTTTTTCTATTCTCACTGGGGCCTGAGGTAGGGATGCCTCTTGCACCCATCCTTTTGTTGTTGGTTGTTGAAGGCCTTAGCAAACTCCTAGGAGATGCCAAAAGGCGGGGAGTATTGAAGGGGGTGGTGGTGGCAGACAATTTATATATAACAAATTTGTTATTTGTTGATGATAATTGTCATTTGTTGATGGTTCTCATCAAGATATGAATGTTAATAAGGATGTCTTGTGTAACCACCCCTCCAACATTTACTTGTTTTTACAAGCTCTCCACCCACCTGTCGAGGGCTTCAGGGAGAAAATCATCTCAACCCCCAACCTTTGGGAATTTTCTTGAGACCACCTCACCTAGTTCCAAAGCCTTCCGGCAATCCAAACTCAACCAAGAATGAACCCCATCACACCATGGCTATCCAGTAAATGGCAAGGCAAGGTTGAAACCACTGTCGCTCTAGGCAAAACCCATGTTAATGAAAACATATGAACCAAATAAACAAATGCATGTACCATGCATTCACATTCTAGTTAGGAAACCACACATGCAACCTGTAACCTACAATTTCCTCCTACTTAAGTTGTTGATCCAACCTTCTCCCTGTTTTCCTTCACTTTCCTTTGCTTGTCCTTTTCCTTCCTTTGCTTGTTTATCCAAGTTCTTGTTCTCTTTCATTTGGTACACCTACTCCAAAAATATGAAAAAGCTATCAACTCATTATGAGGTGCCTTGTTATCGTTCATATCTCATTTTCTTCATTTTCCTTTTATTTTTCCTCTAATTTCCCTTGCATGGAAATCTGCGTCTCTTCACCTTCCTTTTCTCCTATTTTCCTTTATTTTCATAATTAAATGTCAATTATCGTCTCTTTGCATTTTCCAATTTTCATAGCCATAAATAAACCGCAAGTAATGCCCACTACAAATTTTTTCCCATCATTCATCTTGGAATAGGTGTCTGATGACCTTAGTCTTATTTTTATTTATATGAAAAATCAACCAGGGGCTATTATAAACCCCTTTCCCTTGGGGGGACACCTGTTGGAAATAATACTGAGAGGGGGGATGAATCAGTATTAGTAAATCAATAATATTTCATTTCCATAAGCAGATTTGTATACGCTACTTTAGCTAAGTGAACCAGCGTGTACACGCGACTGTTATTAAAGAAACCAACGTATATGCAGAGAACTTTTGATTTACCTAATTTATCATGCATTGAACTTTAACCAGTATGTCAGATATTAATTAGATAGTGCAGTAAAAGTAGAATAAAGCATTACACATTAGCATCACACATGAACACCAAGATATAAGGTGGAAACCCAATGTGGGTAAAAAAGACTTGTTGTTGTCGTCTCTGTCTTCTTTTAATAATAAAAAATGTGTTTACAATTTTGTACTGATGCAGACTTATACCAGTATGCAGGCTTCTACCTGCAGAAGGCTATAACCTTCTCTCGTTTTCTAGCTACTACTGGAAGGGAGCTACAACCTCCTAGCTCTTGTACTAGCCAATATGTTTACTAGCATGGTGCTAGCCTACAAAAAAATCCACTCTTCCATCAGGGACCATGATTCATGAATTTTCAAACTCGATACTCCTGGAACACAATGCCATAATCTGAAGGCCACGTTTCATCCAATTTTCATACTGGACCCATCAACAACATCATAGCTGCAATACAATCATCAATTACATAAACCAATCACTGAAACTCCTGAATCTGATCATTGAGAATACTATCACCAAAATACAGTCACGAAAACAGAGCCCAGATCTCTATAACAGCAAACAAAACAACTAAAAAATTCTTCACAAGGTATATGCTACTTTCCTGTGTCTAACCAACGTGTGTACACACTATTGTCAAATCCAACCAACGTATACATCTGTAAATTTTAATTCATAATTTTACAGCTATACCAGACTTAAATCATACCTAGATAATAACATTTACAATATAATATATGTGTCAGTATTCATTTCTAGAATATACATGAGCAAAGACACATAATGAGAATTCATTTTACGCCTTAAGATCTCGATCCATCATTAGATCTAATCCCTCATCATCTTCTAATTTTCATCCTTGGTTCAGACCCAACAATGCACCATAACCCAATAACATGCATACTAGATCTCACACTTCATCAGATATTCGATACTTGCACACCTTGTCCTAATGATCTTCTCCTCATTTTGTAGTTTTAGGCCTTTCTCAATACCATGGACCAAAACCACTTAGCACCAATACCTTGGACCAATTACTTAGGGTCAATACCTCGGACCAAATACCTTGGACCAAAACCATGGGTCAAAATACCTTGGACCAAATACCATGGACCAAAAGCTTAGTTTTCCAACATATACACGCTTTTGCTTCTGTGAAAGTGTGTCTGTACGTATATGCGGCTTGTATACAGTGAACCTGTGTGTATATGCAACTTGGTCAAGGTGAACCTGCGTATACCTCTCTTTCTTCATTCTGTGTAGTCTGATCTTTAATTCTTTGTTTTTAACTTGTTGTATTGTAGTCTTTCATCTAAGTGAGTTACCATCAAGGACAACACCTTTATCATAATGCGAACAACACCATCCTCGGGGTTCTATGAAAACTATGACTCGCAAAGCGCTGAAAGTAAAACATACTTCATATGGAGCTTTATAACATAGCTCGATGCAGTATTTACAATGACAACTGCTAAAACAAAACAACATATCACTTATGGAGCTCTATAAACCCAACTCGATGTTGTATTTACAATAATATACATATATACAAACCTATACATTTTCTCTAACCGACAAATAAAAGGATACAATGTTTGCATTAGTGACAAGCGAATTTAGAGGCTCACACCTCCAGCCTCAAAATGTAGTACCAAGACTCACCTCCTTCCCAAAAATTTCAAAATCCACTGTTAAGATCAAAGTTTTCTTGCAATGTTGAGTACTACAATCCTTGCGCTTCTTATTCTCTCTGTGAACAATTACCAACTCGTTGTTCTAGGGAACATCCCCAATGTGCTTCTAATTCCATCTACCAATGCTAATGACCAAAACAAATTTATTCACTGACCTTTCCTTCTCTTCTACATAGTCCCTTGGGAAATCCGGTCACCCCCTTCCATTTAGTGACTCACTTTCCAAGTTCCTCAACATCCCCTTCTTTGCTACAAAATCCCTTGGGCGATCCATCCCGTGGTAATGTTTCCTTGCATCAGAAGGTCCAAAAATCAAGGCATACACCTACCTCAAAATTATCATATCAGTCATAGGATGCTCATGGAAATCAATGGACACTATTGAGTACTAGTGTCCCACAATGGCCCTGCTCCTGAATGTTTTACCAACATAGTGTTGTCTGTTCCAAATCCTTTTGCTACTGGTGTCAATTCTTGCAGTCAGGTTCAACCACCCAAACCAAGCATTTCCCTATTTTTCTATGCCAAGAACGTAATTTCCATTAGATTAAAGAGGAATTAAAATCAATTAAAACAATACCTCATTGGTAGCTCGTCATTAAGGTACAATTACAATTTTTCTTACTTCCTATCACAACAAGTCAAACTAGCTTTTTGATCAAACCATCATGTATAAAAATATCACATCCAGTTAGCTCAGAACGCAACCATAATAAATCAGAGTCATAAATTATGTGTATAATTAAAAACTGAAACAAAATAATTATTCTTGTCTTTTAGATGGTTCATTGCTTCTACCTTTGTTCTTTGTCCTTTATGTACACATACTGAATTGGGTGCCAAAATCAGCAAGCACCTAATGCCTTCTCTTCTCTTCAATCAGGTATACACACAGGATCGATTTCCAAACCCGGAAAGCACCTAGTGACTTCTCTTCTCTTGAAAGCAACAAGGGAATCCAAAGACTATATGACCTCCTCCCCTAGTATCAACAACAAGGGAATCTACAAACTAAACCCCTTCTACCCTCAATATCAACAACAAGGGAATCCAAAGACTAAATTGCATCTACCCACAATATCACCAACTCAAGGGTTCTCTCATCCCAAGTTGTCCAAGGCTCCCGGAACTATTAGCTCCACCCACATCCTTCCAGGACTCGAGAGCATTTATTCCAACCCGTGGCTCTAGGTACTAGTAACTCAAACCACAAGGCTCAAGATGATTTTTCCCAACCTACAAGCTCCAGGAATTAGTTACACAACCGATGTTGTTCGAGGGCTCTAGAGAATTTTTTTCAACCCACAGTCATAGGGAAACCAAGAACCAATCCCCTTCACAACAAACACATATACAAAATGTACAACACCACACATACACCTACACCTCGTGTACAACACAACGCATATACATACACACAGTACAATACAAGGAATACACATGTGACAATACAACGATTACACAACACTCATGACCCAATACAACATGTACACAACATAACATGTACAACGTATATATAACAATAATACTACACATCTAGAGACCACACTAACTCTACCAGGAAACCTTACCTCTAGTATCTTTCCAAGAGGGCTTCACTGCGGGAGTAATATCATACCACGTGGGTTCATATTGGGGGATATATATTGAGGAAAAAATGACATAATATATTGGGGGATATATAGGGGGTAAAGGGTTTTTATATTGGAAAATATAAAAAATAAACACCTACAATATCTAGTGAAAGTAGGGGTTTTTAAAATTGGGAAACTATATTGGGTTTATATTGGTATGGGGTTAAATAATGTGATTTTTAAATGGATTTTCCAATATGTAGTCAAATTAAGGGTATTGTTTAATATGCCACGAACGCACGTGATATGTTATAGGTTCACTGAGTGAATCCCCCATGTATCTTTCCCACACCTTATTGTGTGTATCCACAACCCAAATCTTGGGTTTGTGGCTCTTCCACTATCCATGCTTGTCCCAACATGCCACAAATCATACGACTTTCATTCCACTAATGTATCCTTCAACATTATCTGCCATAGCATAAACATAGGCATATTTATAAGCACATAATATCAAATCATACCACATGATACTAACCTCATAGATCTGTCACGTCTACTATGTCCACTTGATTCCTCTTAAACTATAAACTTTTTCATGCCATTCACTTCATAGAGTAATCATTCTTTCACAAGAATGATCCCTAACAACCATGTCAGAAAACAAAATATATTATATATATATATTATATATATATATATATATATATATATATATATATATATATATATAATATATATATATATATTATATATATATATATCAACATAATCATTATCACAACACAAGTACCAGATATCATAAGGTCAAGGATAAGAGAACACCCTTTATTCATGCAATGCATGCACAACATTGAGAACAATAGTTCCCAACATAGCCAAGACCTTTGATGCCTCAAATCCGTTCGCCTTAACTTTCCTCGTTACCTTTATTACGACTAACCTACCACTATCTAATCCAATTGGTTATCATATTCTTTCCTTTATCTTCCCTCATATATGCAATGGGCTTCATCGGGGTCTTACGTTACCTATTGGGTTTCATTTAGCTATCCCCAAGCTCCATTAACTTTCATCCAAGACCCTCAAAACATAAAAGGAAAGAACAAGAAGTAAACAAGTATAAAACCATGAAAAACAATAACAATATGACACCACAAACAAAGTGGCATGGCCATGCACTAGACACAATAAAAATTGCAAATCAAGCATAAACAAATCAAAAAACACTGAAAGCATAAAAATTTCAATAGACACCATGACTAAACCTCACGGGTCCCAGTGCTTCAAAGGGAAATATCAACCTGAGCCTTCTTCAAGATCTATGGTAGTCTTTTTTCCATGCAATTTCCTGCATCATACTTATATAAACACAAAACTATCAGCGCATAAATAAATATAGTAAATACTAGATACCTTACTTGTTGTATCAAGTATGCTACTATACAAGTGAACACATCCATGCCATCTACCAAGGAACTCCAATTCCCTTAACGAATCCAGCCATAACTGAAAACTAGTTGTTATACTTGCATCTGATCAATTGTTTACCATGTATCTTCCTCGACCCTAAAGTGCTTCCACGCACTTTAACTTTCCCTATCACTCAGTCTCAGAGCATGAGCTCCTTCCCCTGCAAGATTCATCGAGGATCTTCCTGGAACTCTACACCTGGTTCCACCTCCACCTCAATGATAGATATCTAGTGAACAGCCTGCCTGTTATGTAATGTTGCATAAATATGGGGAATTATCTGACCTACAACCCCAATTGTCTCTGCCTCATGCGTACTATAAATCTAAGTTCTGCCACGCGTCCATTTTGCACTTGATAAAAATGTAAACCCTTCTTGCAATGATCTCCATCATAGGTTCGATGCTACAATGGTTCTGCATCTTCTAACATAAACTCATCCCAAATGAGCTCCTCATCTTTGATGCCTCTAACATGCTTAACGCCTTCCCACCAGATGTCTTCTTTTCCTTTGAGACTGAAGGTAATTATCTTGGCTTTCATGTACTCTGCTGGTAAATATCCCTACTCACTCTTCCTAAAAGGATGTTGGCAGTAATGGTGATGATGTCTCTTAGAATCGAAGCTAGAATGAAATCTAGAAGCACTACCCCTCCTGCCAGGTGTATCCAAAGATCTTCCATCTCTGACTATATCATTTTTGCCAAATCTATGTATTCTAAGAGACCTGTTGCCATAAGCCCCATTAGTCTCTTCTTCATATCCATAATTAATCCTCATCTGTCTTTGTCTCTACGAATCTGAAAAACTCTAAAGGATGACTGCATTAACTTTTGATTACATTTCCTAAACTCTAGAAACCCTTTCTTGTGCCTTAGTCAAGTTTTCATTATCTCTCTTGCTAGATTTAATCTATACCCTCAGACTCCTCAGTGTATCGACCAAATCAGGAGAATATTCTTCCTCTTACTGCTCAATTCACTTTTCCCATTCCATAGATTTCACGTCATGCTTGTAAGGGGAGTCATGTCAACTGTAGTCCACCACTTTTTTCTTCATTTGTGATCTTCCATTTCCTGCAAACATACCATGTTAGATAAACCAAAGAGACGACATAATCAAAATCATAACTTAATGTATCTCAAGGGAGGCTATCACACATGCAAAGTTCAATGTATATTATTACGACACAATATCATGAGCATATCGACTCATACATGAATATCATAACCATTACCATCTGCACTCGCCAATCCAGATTAACACGATACATATAATATCAAGATCTTAGCCCCAATAACCATAATCATCATGCATATGATTGCAACGCATATAACAACAAGTTAATTATCATGCATAACTAATCGACGCATGTGCATATGACCGCACTGGTTAATTAGAATCTATCATGCATGTAAACACAACAACAATAGAATGACATGCATGCAGATAACCACAATGCATATAACAACCATTAATTATCATACCTGCATGCCAAACATACAAAACTGTATGACAATATGCCTTTTACCCTAAGGTACAGTGTTGCAACCTTGCTTTGATACCACCCTATAACCATCGCTCACACATTCACCCGATTTTAAAATATATCCAAGATAATCATGATTTTAGTGCTACTATGACATGAATTGATCTCCAAGTTCCAATTATGGAAGTGCGGCCTATAATCCGAAAACTTATTGAGACCTCTCAGGAGCACTAAGTCACTCAAAATTCAGTCCACAACCTCTAATGATCAAATACTTAGTTGAAACTAGTTTTCCACAATCCTAACATCCAAACTGCACCCACAACATAGCATGCATGTGGTTATGAGGCTCCAATCGCACTCCTAAGCATGTCTCCATGTGATTATGACACAAATATTCCAGTTTTGTGCATGCGGTTCAGGGATATATGCCACCTTTTCAGGCTAGCCTCCAGACTACTGCCCCTAACTACATGTAACTTTCCATAATCATGATCAAGATGATAACAATGTCAAGAATTCAAACTTGAACAATATCTTGACCTAGCCATGCCTAGTACACAATAGAAATTTTGTCAAACATATGGTAAACTTGTAAGCTACAAGTCATGAATGCATATCTGATCATAAAACTTTGAACTTCATCTAAGAATCACCAAGAAGGTCTAATTCCCTCTCAAGTAACTACAACAACACTTATTACCCCATGAATTCATCAACCGTTCAAATACTGGTCAAATCATGGACAAGAGCCATAGCTATAGCACATCATAGAGCCATGCTTATAACCAAAATATCAACCATGACAAATGTGCCATAAAATCATCATAATAACAAGTACATGTGTTCATTAATTATATTAGAAGAATAGTTCATATTAACTCATGCAAAATCCAAACAATTTAGGGACTTCCACGTGCCACCTATTGAAATAGCAACAAGAAATTTTAAAAGTAACATCAAGAAAGAAAATCGTAATTTAATTTGTCCTTGAATTAAATTAGGAAATAAATTGTAACTCCACATCTCATAACAACTTGTAGTAGTTAACTAAGTTAATTTGACTTAGCTAGATCACTCAATTCAAGTTGAGGGTATAACTAGAGTCATGTAGAGTGTCTCCTAAAATTAGGAGCACTAGTTGAGTTTATTTTGAGTTGTAATTATTTAATTCAATCCAATTGAGTTAAAGTCAGTTAAACTAGTTCCAACTGATGGAGGAATTAGTGGGAGGTCCAATAATAGGGTATAACTAGCGCTAGTGCAATGTAACTTACTGTAGTGGGGTGTAATTTGCAGTAGTGAGTTGTAACCTACAGTAATGAGGTTTAACCTACAATGGTCAACTAGTAAACTAAAGATTCACTCATAATTAACTCATGCATGTCAGATCATAGAAAGATGCAGTTGATATTGCAGTTCAGGGATAGTGTACTATTAGTTGTAAAATCATCTAAATTAAATCGATGATGCATGTACTTAGAGGAAGGTCTATGAGGATTTCACAATTCATAATTTAAAAATTTCTCCACTAAATAGGAGATTATTCCCAAGGCAACAACGCAAGGAATTAGGATCTTGTAGGCTTGGAAATTTGGCTAAGTATTGGCCAAAGGTAGTCAATGAGGCAGAGGATAGAAAATATTTGTGCAAGTTGAGCTCAAGTTTGAGCAAAACATATTGTATTCATCCATATTCTTTGACTAATGAAATATACAAATAGTAGTGGCTTTTAGCTATGGATTTCTCTATGAAATCATTGTGTTATGTGTCATTGAACTCTTTCTCTTATATGCTTCGTGATTTCATCGATCAATCATTATTTCTGCTGATGAGTAGAGTAGATTCAAGTCAATTATTTTAGAATATTACAATTTGTAGTTTAAATATACAAGGAATTTCTACCTGGTATCATAGTTCACATCACTATAGAAGAGGATAATATGAGTTTTTTTTTGGCAGAAGAAATAAAATTTGCAATATCATACTTCAGATCCAACACGATGTAATTCTACAGATTGAGACTCGAATATGCCCTTGAGGATAGTTTGAACTATATTGCTTGGAAAGAGAGGATGGAGGTAGTGTTTGAAGACAATGGGCTTAAGGATATCATAGGCAAAGATATTCCTAAGCCAGCTAATGCTCAAGATCTTGCAGAGTGGAGAAAGTGTGTGGCAAAGGTGAGAAGGATTATCCTAGAAGGAGTTAGAGATCATATTTTCTCGAACCTCCATGGTAAGGAGACTCCATTTACAATGTTGAAGGCCTTGACAAACCTATTTCAAAACAACACTGACAATAGGAAGCTTGCACTGAAGGAAAAGCTCAGAAAAATCAAGATGGAGAAGGGTAACACAATACCGAAGTACTTGACCAAGTTCACCCAATGTCGAGATGAGCTTGGAAGTGTCAGTGTTATAGTTTTTGAGGACGATATCGTTAGTGTAGCACTTATATTCCTTCCCAAGAGCTGGCACAGCTACCAAATCTCAGTTAATGGGGAGGAAAAGCTACCAAAGTGGGAGCGGTTGTTGTCTGACTTCATACAAGAAGAGATTCGGTGGAACACCAGAGATGGGACCTCATCCAAGGAAGTGGGGGAGGACATTTCATTACTCAGAAAATAAAATAAAGCCAATGGAAATCACTCCCAAGGAAAGGAGGGTGGCAAGAAGAAGGACTTGTTGAACATCGTGTTTTCATTGTCATGAGTTCGGGCACTATGCCACGAAATGCCCACAGAATAAAGCGAGAAAGAAGGAGCCTGCAGTAGTAGCAGCGGGTAAATCTCTAGCTTCACAATTCAAACTTGATTTCACTCTCATTGCATGCATGTCAAGAATTGTAATGGGAAGCATGTGGTATCTCGATAATGGTGCCTTCTTTCATATGATGGGGAATAGAGATCTCTTTAGTGACTTGGAGGAGAAAGACCTAAAGAAGAACATAGAGTTAAGAGATTATGGGAGGTATAGAGCGACCAACATTAGTACTGTTACTTTTCACGAGAGTCTGGCTCTCGTATGAGACTCCCAGATGTGATGTATATTCTAGGACTAAAGAATAATCTTGTTTCTGTTGTGGTATTGGAACATCGTGGCTACAATGTGATATTTAGCAAAGGAAAGGTTTTCCTTAGACACATTGCCATGGGACATATGAAACAAATGGGTGTGCGAATTAAGAACATGTATGCACTTGAGGTACAAGATGCACGAAAGGCCTTGAAGAGAAAAGCAAAGGCTAGAGACTTGGTGGTTGAGAGGGAGCATAAATTACCCCTCAACATGTAGCCTCAAAAGCAGCCTCAGCAAGTTACTAAGCAACTACAGATGGAGAAGCAGATAAGAGACTGAGTGGAGACATCCACTCAAGAGAATACCTCTAATAGGGGGGAATTTCAATCCAAGTGGGTAGAAGGAGCACATGCAGCCATACCTCCAAGTGTGGGGTGGGGTGGTATGAAACCTTAGTCCAAGAGTTTCAGAAATTGGGCAAAATCTATTGAGGTGTTTTTTTCCTCGTGGATCATTACCTTGCTATCACCACAGTTGGAGAAGAAGATAGGAGACTAAGTGGAGACATCCTGTTATGAAACCAGCTCAAGAAAAGATAGAAAAGATAGATCAATGCCTTAAAATTCAGCCTCTTCGAGGGGGCAACCTCCTTTACATTACATAAATGAACAATTCTTGGATGATTCAAATGAAAAGACCTCCTCTCCATATATAGGAGTCTAAGGGGTCATAACATAATCAGAGCCTACATAACAATAATAATGTAAGAGCACAATAATAACAATAGTGGGCTTCTATGGGGCACAATAGTAACAATATGGGCAATACATGGCTACATCAATATAATAAGGGGTATAACTCAATAGTAATGGGGTAATCACTAGTATTATAGGGACCCAACATGCCCCTCTCCTTCAAAAAAGTGTTGTCCTCAACGCTTGAGTAGTTCTAGATACTTTTGTATAAAATTCTCATCCTCCCATATGGAATCTTCAATGGATAAGTTCTTCCACTTGATAAGATACTCTGAAATTGATCGATTTCGTAGCTGTCAAGTTCTTGTTTCTGTGACTGCTTCCGGTTCCAATATAATTTTT